>LUGF01054727.1:10461-24136 GCA_001625245.1 Calycopis cecrops | reverse complement strand
AACGGGTACAGACTCGGAAAAGCAGTACATGTTGCGCCAGGCGTCTCGGGTGCGAATCCCGCCTTGGTCATGGATTGGTTTATCTATATAATATTATATACCTATACGACCTGGGGTCCTTCAAGAAAAGAGCTTACTCATACTTAAAAGGCCGGCAACGCGCCTGCAAAGCCTCGAGTTTAGCAGATGTCTATGGGCGGCGGTTGTCATCTACCAACTGCTCGTTTGCCCCTTATTCTATAAAAAAAAAATATATATGTATATGTATAATATGTATTTCTGTAATAAAAATCTTAAATATATAAAATTTCTTAAATTTATTATACATAATATATTAAATATATTTCCGTTGTCTATAGCACCCGTAACACAAGTCCTTACGGTACTTGCTACGGGGCTAGACTAACGTAGTATAATAAGTCCAACAGATACATAAAAAAAAGGCAGACTGATTACCTATTTGCCTACGCTTTAAAAATACACACATTTCATTGTTCTCTAGTGGAACTTGGGTCAGTTACTACCCAGGCGTCGACGTCATGCTCCTACACGCCTACACAAATATCGGAAGGCTAACATTTTTCAGAACATACTTGACATTTCTCAAATTGATCCCTCCTACACGCTATCGAATATTTTTCTTGTTATAAGATACACATTAGGTAGAATAGAATAGAATAGAAATATACTTTATTGTGCACGAAAAGAAAAAAAAATTACAGAGATGACGACAAATACAATGGGGAATAATAAAACGAGCGAATAAAAAATAACTTAGCGACTGATGATGAGATACTGTATTAATAACTTCGGCGGTAAAAAAATAAGTGAGCGAAAAATAAACTAAACTAACGACGAATCTTGGCTAATAATAAAATTCAAAACGAGCTTACAAAAAGTGAGCTGCGATTAATCCATTTCACGTATTAAAAATCTAACTGAGCGACGAAATTACTAAGTGAGCGACTAAAAATACTAAGTGAGCGACTAGAAATACAAAGCTGGCAGCGTTAATATTAAGTTAGGAGACGATTTTTCCAAATGAAGTTTTACATAACGAGCTGCTATAAAGTTCAGTTTGAGCTACGTTTTGTGAGCTGCTTTATTACTGTTTGCATGACTGATATAATCTATTTGAGGTGTTATTTTTTATATTGATATCATTTTTTATGTATACTACAGATTGTTCGCTGCGCGCGGTTAGGGTTACTGTAACCCTAACACATCAGCTTGACCTCCTGAATTCGATGGTGGTTGTCGTTATTCTTGGACTTGACCCCTTGGACCCCCCAGGGGTCAAAATATAAAATCGTCCAAAAACCCCTTATTTTTGCCGGACATGAACTGGGGTTATTTTTGGGGTCGATCCCCATTGGACCCTCCTGACCCCCAAGGGGTCAACTGGGGGTCACTTACAGAAATCCTTATTTTTGCTAGACATGAACTGGGGATCATTTTTGGGGTCGACCCTTACTGGACCCCCCTGTGATTTTTTAAATTTTTAGAGTTTTAGATTGTTTCATACTTGGATAGGTTAGATTAGGTTAGACTATAATTATACACAGCGAGCAAGCGAAGCGAGCGAGCCTAGTGGATTGGCAAATCCTTATTTTTGCCGGACATGTACTGGGGATCATTTTTGGGGTCGACCCTCACTAGACCCCCCTGAATCCCAAGGGGTCAACTGGTGGTCACTTCCAAAAACCCCTTATTTTTGCCGGACATGAACTGGGGATCTTTTTTGGGGTCGACCCTCACAGGACCCCCCTGACCCCTAAGGGGTGAACTGGGGGTCACTTCCAAAAACCCCTTATTTTTGCCGGACGTGAGCTGGGGATCATTTTTGGGGTCGACCCTCACTGGACCCCCCTGACCCCCAAGGGGTCAACTGGGGGTCACTTCCAAAAACCTCTTATTTTTGCCGGACATGAACTGGGGATATTTTTGGGGTCGACCCCCATTTGACCCCGAGTTGACCTCATGACTAACCTTAAAAATGATCTCCAAGTCATAAAACGTCCAAAAAACCACTTTTTAGACATTTTTATATTTTGACCCCTGGAGGGTCAAGGGGTCATTTCCAAGAAAAACGACCACCACCATCTAATTCCTCTGGTAATTCTCTATCGCCCTGTGCACCCAGTTTTCAAAAAAATTACCTCACTTTTGTTACCTTAACCGAGTATTCGTGAGTGTGGGAGGCTTAAGGGTGTTAATAGCCAAAGTGTGATTTTTAGAATTATACTTGGATGGGTTAGGTTATGTTAGACTATGTTTATACATGGACTCTTACTCAAACTGCCTGTAAACGCCTGGAAGCATTTGAAATGTGGGTGTACAGGAGGATTTTGAAAACATCGTGGACCGATAGAGTATCCAACGAGAAAATCTTAAAGATGGTGGACAAGAAACTGGAAATAATTAAGACAATACAAACAGGTAAATTAGAGCACTTCGGACATATAATGAGAAACACCAAATACCAACTGCTCCAATTAATTATACAAGGAAAGATCCAAGGCCGAAGAAGACCTGGCCGAAGGCGTACCTCGTGGCTCAAGAACCTGCGAACATGGTTTAAGATGAGCACACGATCTCTTTTTCGTGCAGCCGTATCTAAAGTGAAAATAGCTTTAATGATAGCCGACCTCCGGCAGGAGAGGGCACCATAAGAAGAAGAATGTTTATACACAACGAGCGAGCGAAGCGAGCAAGTCCAGTGGATTGGCAAATCCTATTTCGCTTATTTCGAACGGATTGTAGCACATATCTCGCCTTCAAACCATTTTACGTGTGTCATATGCAGTCAGCAAGTCATAAAAAATTTTTTTTATGTAAAGACAAAATATTTGGCGGATCTCTGGCGACTCAAACTGTATTATGTTAATAGATATTAACATCCTTAAGCCTCCCACACTCACGGAATACTCGATTTCAGGTTATTTGTGAAAAAAATACGGCTTAGTAATTCTTACCTAAAAACGGTTTTTTTTTTCAATTCGGCGCATCTCCGGCAGCCAAAATTGCATGATTCCATTTTACATTAGCCCCCTCTAACTCCACCAATTCACAGAATTATCAAATTGAGGCAACTCGTTTTAAGACCTTAACCGTTGACATTCCGACAACAGCGCCACCTATCGGATTCAATTGTATTTTTTACCATCCAGGTAACTATCGAAACACCCATATAAAATTTATACCCAATCGGTCAAGCCGTTTAGAAGTTGACATTCCGACAACAGCGCCACCTACCGGATCCAATTGTATTTTTTTACCACCCAGGTAACCATCGAAATACTCATTTAAAATTTTAACCCAATCGGTCCAGCTGTTTAAAAGTTGACACTCCGACAACAGCACCACCTACCGGATCCAATTGTATTTTTTAACCATCCAGATAACCTTCGAAATACCGATATAAAATTTCAACCCAATCGGTAAAGCCGTTTAGAAGTTGACATTCCGACAACAGCACCACCTACCGGATCCAATTGTATTTTTATACCGTCCAGGTAACCATCGAAATACCCATATAAAATTTCAACCCCATCGGTCAAGCTGTTTAGAAGTTTACCCGTTTTCCCATGGGAATGAAACATTTTCCCAAGGTAGTGTCTTACAATAGCCGAATTGGGCCGACACGACCGAGGAAGTACCTCTCGCGTACACGAGACCGGCGTGAAGTGACAGCTGTGCTGGCGCGTTTCGTACAGTGTGTAAGTAGCCGATGGCCCATGGAGGAAAGAGAAGAAATTTTCATCGTATGGAACGGTTATATCCACCAAGAACACCCTCGACTGAACCGGTCCAGCAGCATTTATTATTATTATTATTATTCAAATAGTTTTTTCATAATCAAATTTAAAAAAAATGTGTGCTCACAAAACACTGCTCAAATACTTTTTTTATAAGCAAATTTAAAAAAAAATGTGTGCTCACAGTACACAGCTCAATAAAGCATTTTTCAAATACATTTTAATATTCAAAACACTTAATTTAAGATAAAATGCAGCTCAGTATATACAGTGTGTCCGGTGTCGACCTAGCGATAATTTGAGGTTACAAAATATACCTAATTTCATCGACAAAAACATACATTTGTGGGGGTCTACCCCCCCTCCTGTCAGAATGGCCGCCATTTTAATTTTTTTCGATTTTTGTCGATACCTCTGCCAAAAAAGGCCGATAACTATGGACAGAAATGTCCTAAAGATGTAAAAAAAAATTTGTTTAAAAAGTAAAAGTAACATCTTTCAAATATAAATAAACATCAGGAAAGATTTAACTTTAAAGTATCTTAAAAAAAATTTCAATGCTAATTTAAGTCGAAAATCGACTGTTTTTTTTCCATTTTTCTAACATATTTCAAAAACTAGTACATTGATATCACTGTTTTGTATATAACATATTATTAATCTGAAAACAAACCAAGCAATGACAACCTAACATTAGCACATACTTATCTAAATAATTTTGCTTCGATGTGAAGGTAAATCTACTAGGTTACTAATCAGTGTTGGTGATCTAAGACTAAAAGTAAGCACAACGTTGAAAATATCAGGCATAAACTAATATACATAATATAATCAAATTGTTGTTTACTGTTTACTCTATGAAATTTGTTTCAGTTTAATCTCACGAATTTCATATTTCATTACAAAAAAATAATAAGCTGCCCACTATGTACACTAAAATATTGCCATTTCTTTGCAAAGAATACCTTTTATGTAATGTAGATTTACGAAATTTATTGATGGATCTGTAATTAAGTTTCCGCAGTAAACGGAAGCCTTATAGGTTCGTCATGTCTGTCTGTCTGTCTGCCTGTCTGTCCGTCCGTCCGTCAGTATGTCACAGCCATTTTTTCCCAAACTATTGGGCTTACGTAGTTGAAACTTTGTAGGTTGATTTTTGTTGTTCATTGGTTTATTGTTTTGATGTATTCTGTGAACCGCTATTCTAATTTGGGGGAGGGGGGGCGCTCAATACATAGAACTGAATCATTTTTTTTTTCATCCAACCTGTATGTGACAGATGTCTATGAACAGGGCTCCAAAAATGACATAGGTTAGTAAAACCATTTTTCGTCAAATCAACTGTTTGCAAGATAGCTGCTTCCAAAGTGGAAAAAGAGTGTCTTCGTCCTTCCCCCCTCTAACTTTTATAATAAGAAAGCGAAAAAAAATTATATACTGTAGATATCAATCAAAACTTGCAACGAAAATTACTTTGAGTGAGATATTTATTATTAGTTTATGAGAAATAATACATTAAAAAAAAACGCAAATACAACTTCGTCGTTCATACAAACGCAATAAAAAATCAAGTTTGTTTTTTATTCTAGTAAAAAAATCACAGACACCCTATACCTTTCGTTAGTACGGAACCCTCGGTGTGCCAGTCCGACTCGCACTTGGTCGGTTTTTCATACTGTATAGTTAGCGCATATGCTACCTATTATTTGCATAACATTTTACGACTAATTGCGTAATAGCTAATTTAATTTCCACCATTATATGTAATCATGTTTAACGATTATGAATATAATCATTTCTCTTATCTACCTTTAAAGATTTATTGTAGATCATGGCCGCCTCGTTGGTCTAGCTCTAGTCTAAATACTATCCTGTAGACAATGGTTGCCTCGTAGGTCTAGTCAAACGTGTTGTAGTTCAGGACATAAAATCTAGTTTTTGTTTTCCATATAGGGTTAAGGATTATGGAAGAGGTAATGCCACACGGCATGTTTGCATGCAGTCGAATTGGGCCGGCACGATCGGGGAGGTACCTCTGGCTTACACGAGTAAATTGACAGCTGTGCTGTCGCGTTTCTTGAAGTGCGTAAGTAGCCGGTGGCAGCTTCATGAAGAAGGGAGGAGAAAAGAGGTCAGTGCATTTGTATAGCCTCTATGCGGAAGTGTATGGGAGTCGGTAGTCATGAAAATGGCTCCCACTGCTAGTTTGCCCCCCTATACCATAAAAAATGATATTAATCTTGGAGTGATATTCCAAAAAGCATGAGCTTTTCTTCTTCTAAATATATCTAAGATAAATTGCTATTGTGTCATTGCATCCGGACGCGATAGTGCATTAAAGTGACAGAAGCGTTTTGTGGGCGCGTGAGGTCCGTGTAGCCCATTGAGAGTAAAGGATATAGAAAGGCGGAGTCTCTATAGACTAGTAAGTAGGCCGTTCCAGGAAACGGACGAGAAACAAATCAGCAAGGCAAGGTTCCAAGGTTAGGTATAAACTTGGACACAAGATTAGAAAAATATGTACCTACCTAATAGGCGAAAATGCTGCGCCAGCAATGGCGGCGGTAAATGCACTGCATAACACGGCTGTCTTTTAACGGTATCATGTAACTTAGAGGTACCTCCTAGGGGGCGCCGGCCCAGTTCGGCCACAATTCAGGGTAGTACTGCTTCTTACAAACGATATTATGAGTTCTAAGACACACATATCAGGTTCAAATTGTATAAAAATCTGTTCTGCTTTGCAACTTTTTAGACAGTGCTGTTACATCTCCAAACACAAGATAGTATTTAAAGCTGTTGGCTTTGCACCTGTCTCATCCATAAATCGTCCCAAGGTAAATCGATGAAACTGTAAAGGGCTACTTTTCACTGGCACAGCAAAAGTTCAGGACCGAAAAAATAGATACTGCGCCTGATTTATCTCCCTCTCTCAATTCATAACCGGCTTGCCGTATTTGGCATTTGCTAGGTAATAAATATGATTCATAGGTTGCGGACTTTTTCTAACTCCAAGATTATTTTTTTGTTTTTGTTGACAGAATAAATCCAGATCTCTCTCTCTCTCTCTTTCCGGATCAGAGAATCCAGGAACAGAAAAAAACTCTTAACATTATCACTTTCTTTGCTTGTGTGGTTGTGTTAGGTATATTAATGCTCTTTTTGTACATACCCGCATGCGTGGTAATACAGCTTACACAAGGAAAAAGAAAAAGGAAAGTAATAAAGGGATTAACATAAAATAATATTTAAATAAGAATTTTATTATTACAGAATCGACGGAACTATAAAAATGCCTTATGGGGCCATCGTGACTTTGAAGCGGCTCCAACGAAATTGGGTCAACATTTTTCCCTCATCCATTCCCTTGAAATTTAATTAAAATAACATTTGAACAATCCGCTTTGTCTTCTATCTACTCTGTATTACATCATTCCACATAGACAAAGTAACCCTTTGGTCTAATGGTAATCATGTTATCCCTGGTATATATCACGTCCTGTGATCATGATCATCAGATCAAAATGTGTGGATAAGAATTTTCAACATCTTAAAATAACATTCTATTCAGGATTTGTATAGATACAGTGTTGGTCAACTAATAGCAAAGTGGGCTAGTTAATATCGTGCATAATAAACGCCTAATATTCTAGCTTAGATATATTCAACATTATCTGTAGAGTGAGTCGTGAGTGAATCATTATTTTGTAGATAAAATTTTCAAGATTATTTCAATTTTATTCAAAAACTATTTTTTTTAATCTTGCCCATTTTATTTATCTCCTACGTCTAAATTTACATACATTTGTAGCTTATATAATTGGGCCCAGTTGGAGACAGAGGTCGAAAATTGAATCAATTTTGCAAGGGTGAAATGGTTGCCATCCGTGCCAAATCAGAGGAAACTGGAAATACAACGCGTAGCAGTTATATTGCGGTTAAACTACCCACATTAACTCCCACACAAAAAGCAATGCCGATTCAATTATCATAATCACTGACAATTAATTAAGTCTACAATCCACTTACTGACTTACTGAAATTCGAAAGATAATTACATCGGAGGAATTATATTTAGTAAGAGGCCATGCTGCATTATGGCCGAATTAATCCCATTCCGGAGGCCCATTCGAATCCCTTCCAATGGTAGGGAAGGATTTTTATAGTATAAGCCAACGAGGAGGAGGAGATTTTAATGATCACCTACGCCCATAGATCATACCTGTATAGTGTACTAGCTGCATCCGCGCAAATTTCGAACCCGTGGAAAATCATTCCATGGTATCCTATAGTAACATTTTTCAGGATAAAAACTATCCTATGTGTTGATCCATGTTACCCTCTATGTGTGTGCCAAATTACATGAAAATCGGTTCAGCAGTTTTTGCGTGATGGAGTAACAAACAAACAAACAAATAAAAAAAACATACAAACTTTCGCATTTATAATATTAATAAGATAGTCGGTGTTTAGAAGTTTTGCTCCGTTGGAGGGTATCCAACGGACCACCATATATATACCACACTTACTATCTACAATCGATATATAAAAAAATACTATAAATACAAGTTTTGTTAATAAAAATTTTCTGGAAAGTCATGCAATTCATTTCTGTTAACACTCAATTTAAACAAAGAGAATAATGAAAAGTAATTATACCTTAGTGTCTTGGTCCCAGAAAAGACTGCTGCGGGACCTAGAACGAAACGAGAGCTTTTACACTGAGATTATAAAGTTTGCTTTAACATTAAACTAAGTAATTTAACTTAATAGCATAATAGCTTAAACTTAAACCTTTCTTAAGTTTAAAATGTTACACATTGTAATAAAACTTCATTACCGGATTTTATTACGCTGTATATATACATTTGTGAAATCCCGACCTTGTAGAACCTATACGGCAACTATGATCCAGGGTGGACTAAATTCTATATTTTTTAGATTTGACTGGCATGAAGTTTTGTAAGAGTTGAATACTGAATAGACCACTAGGAGCGATACGATTAAACTTAGCAACCAATCTGCATAGCTTAAGTTTGTAAATTATTATTGTAACATTTGTAAGTACTAAAGAAAATACTCCAATTACCTTACACCCCGCCCATGCAAAAAACGGAAATTCTCCTAACAATCTTATCATCATAAATTCATCAAATATGCAGTGCTCTTCCCTAAGGTCGTAGGTTCAAGCGGGCATTTCCCCATTATTTAATTGCATACTTGCGCATTCCCTCCCTGCCCCGTTGATTTTATTTAGTGAGGGTAGAAGTTATCACGTCCATTACAAAGAGGCTTGTTTGATGATTAAACATTATTTTTTGAGTATACGCTTAATAAACTATGGCGCGCGGTAAGGAATAAACAGTTATATAGTCATTACGGTTTCGGTTATCTAGTAGTCTGCTCGTCCGTCCGTTGGCCGTCCGTATGTCACAGACTATTGGACCTTTGTAGCCGAAACTTCGTACGTTGAGGTAATCAGTGAACCGTATTCGAATTTTGAATAAAAAAAATAAATTAAAAATAAAGGAGCATTTCATACATAAAATTGAACGTAAAAATATTTTTTTTCATCCAACCTGTATGTGAGGTGTGTCTATGAATAGATCTTTAAAAATGACATTAAGGTTACAAAAATCATTTTTTTAAATCAATTGTTTGGAAGATAAAAGCTTCCATATTGGAAAAGCGCCCCCTTTAACATTTAAAGTAAGAGAGTGAGAAATGTAAAAAATATATATGCTGTAGATGAAAACTTTCAACGAAAACTTGACTAGTACCTTAAATAAGTGTCTTACCGTGTTAAAACCCGTAAAGCAACCACAATATATCAAAATTAGTTATTAAGAAATAATACATTAAAATAAAGGCAAATACAGCTTTGTCGTTCATACAAACGCTATGAAAAACCAAGTTATTTTTATAGATACGGTACGGAACCCTACATGTGGATGGTTTACGAACTTGCCTGGGTTTTTTTTATTCTATAAAAGGGAAAACGAGATTCTTTAAATATTATGGTAACAAACACTTATAGACATCCACAAAATGTTATGCATGTTGTTCAGCTCTCCTTCCGTCTTTTCAATATGCTACCGGAAACTAGAAAATCTCACGAAATACAACAGAACAGCTATCACTATACGGTGGTATCTTGAGAGCGAGAATCCCGATCATGTCAGCCCAATTTATCTACAACACGGCATGACACAACTTTCTTACACTCTAACAAAAACTCTTTGAGTTATTCCGAACCATATCCTATGTTCCTAAATGCCTAGGAAGGTACACACATCCGGTAATTTTTGACATTTATTCTGATTAGCTTGTTAACCATTACAATTAGGTATTTCATAAATGTAGCTTGTCAATCTATATCAGTGGCGTAACTGTAACGCTCGAGGCTCCTGGTAAATTCAACGGATGGGGCCCCCAACATAAAGAAGCTTTTTTTTTACAAATTTTTTTTTTTATGCTATAGGGGGACAAACGAGCAGTTGTAGCCATTTTCATGACTACCGACGCCCATAGACATCTGCATAGAGACTATACAGATGCGCTGCCCCCGTTTCTCCTCCTACCTCCATGGGCCACCGGCTACTTACACACCGCACGAAACGCGACAGCACAGCTGTCACTTCACGCCGGTCTCGTGTAAGCGAGAGGTACCTTCCCGGTCGTGCCGGCCCAATTCGGCTGCATGCAAGCATACAGCGTGGCACTACCTCTTACTAAATGTGTTATTACACATTTTTTTTACAGAATATAATAAATATTGAGAGTTGGGATCCTCCTTTGACCGGGAGCCCCTCCCGGCTGAGGAGCCGTGGCATTTTGCTGACTTGCCACCCTGTAATTATGCCACTAATCTTTGATGTATATTTAATATGTTAATGAGAGATAGAGTCTCGGTTGCGTCGGTATGATTCGGCCGCAATGGGGCAACACCTGTTAAACAATGTTGTTGATTATGATTAGTCTTTGATAATAGTGATAATAATGAAAGGTATACTATACTATAATAGGGTAATATATATAAAGGTATAGGTATACTATACTATCCAAGCATTGCAAATTGATGCAAATTAGTCATCAATAACTGAACCTAATCTACCTATACCTCATGTCATTTCATCATCGCCGAGCAAAAACTGTTAAAGTTACAGCCATGAAATTTGGTGAGTAAAGTCGTTTATCGTATTATTAGTAGACACTCACTAAGGACGGAATTTTGAAAATTATACCCCTAAGGGGATGAAATAGTGGTTGAAAGTTTGTATGGAAGACAATCACTTTTTAAATTAGAAACATGAAATTTTATTTTTATGCTACATATTAAATGATACGTATTTAAGCGTTTCTGGAATATCCACCCCTAAGAAGGTAAAATAGAGATTGAAAGTATGTATGAAGGTCCTAATTAATGGGCTATTGATTAATATATAAAATAAAGAAATGCGTTTAAAAAAAGGAATAAATTAATTCGGAAAAATTAAGAACCTCCCTTTTTTCAAGTCCGAAATTCACGCAGGCGAAGCTGCGGGCGGAAGATAGTTTATTTAAAATTTAATACTTACTAATATTATTGTACCTACCTAAATATTGTTTGTTATGTATAATTTTCTTTTATGTACATCTTAGTTTTACTGTTAGTACAAAGAACTGTAAAATTGAAATAAACAAATAAGCTCATTCACTAAAATTACTATCTGTTTTAACAGATTGTTTTTCAATGTTTTCGACAGTCATTAAGAAAGTGATGATGATGATTGTGTAGTGATGATGAAGCTTGATTCAGTTAACAACATAACGGCCTCAAATAGACCTGTCGTCACTATCCAGGCACTGTTACTGTCGTGTTCGTAAACATTCCCGTCCGGTCCGCCTGGCCTCGCTTTGATGCAAATCGCTGCTAAACAATCGCCAGTCTGAATTTGCTCTATTGGTACAATTGTTATTTGATGATTGGCTTAGTAAGAAGTAGTTCCCCGCTGCATGCGTGCATGTAGTCGGCTACATTTGGGCCGGCACGACCGGGGAGGTACCTCTCGTCTACATGAGATTGACGTAGTGTCAGCTTTCGTGTAGTGTGTAAGTAGTCGCTGGCCCATGGACGTAGGAGAAGGAATGACGGAAACGCATCTGTTTATTTCTATGCGGATATCTATGGGCGTCGGGATTCATGAAAATCACCCCGATCGCGACTGCTCGTTTGCCCTATACCTACCACAAAAAAAAAGTAAATTAATAATTTTCACGTCAATTTGTAACAGACTGTTCTAGAAAGATTATGTATCCAGATTATGTATGTTTAATATGTGGTCAACAGTCTCGTAAGCCAAATAATACGTTAGCACTATAAAGCATAACAATATAATTATTGTGTTTGGGATTGTTTGTATAATGTATAAAATTAGCTATGTTTATATGTATGGAATTTGCTAAATAAATGATGTATTTATTTATATTTTATCAAATTTATACAAGATAATAATAGCTTTCACCCAGACTAATTTTATTTATTTTTTGATTAATAACTAATTATACATTAAGAATCTGAAATATTTTTTTACAACTTTTATAAAGACATTATAAATAAACTCTCAAGTAGCCAGCTGCTGGAAACGTGCGAGTCATGTTTTTCTTGAAAACAAAAGAGCATCGCGAACATTTTCCTTACAGAAATTCCATTCCATTGCGACTGAACTTTAGTCTTTAAAATGGCGCTGTGACAAAGGAGTAAACAATTTCACTAATGCCATGTCTTCCAATTATTTTCTTCTAAATTCAAAACAATGTCGTACACTTCTATTCGAATAGCGGCTACGGAACTCAAACAACATGTTTGAATGCATATTTCAAATAAAGGACTGTCTTCTTTATTTGAAATATGAAATTAACATCTATATTCTTTTATTTGCGATATCTACATAAATGTTTTTCTCGAATTTTATTTCAAATTAAATTGGGAATAAACACTTAGGTAACGCAAACAAAACATTGAGCGAAGTCTTTCAAAAGCTTCTTGACTATTAATTTATAACCATGAAACAGATTTTTAGGGCAATTTCGAATAGAGACCTTATTATAACAAAGATAGGTATGTTTTAAAATACCAATGTGTTAAATACTTTGGTGCTACTGCAAGTGGCTGTACGAAAGAACTGATTTCATTTCTGAATTGAGGCAAATCCGACTATAACTAAGAGACTTCCTATTGTTCATATAAAATCGTGGAGTTTTAACAGTCACGATATCACCCTTTGAGTACGTATAAATCTAGTAAGCCCATTTTTCCCATTTGAAATACTTAGAGAGAAGCTGAGCTCAACAAATTTGTCCTATCACCGATTCTATGTATCTTGTATGTAATCCTATCCTACTAGGTTATATTATATTAATTCCTCATCTTGCACGAATAAATAAAAGAATCTCTGTATGGAGCGTGGGTACGTGAAGTTGGCAGGAACTGAAGTACCTCCCAACGGATTGCTTCAGACAATAGCGAGACACTACTGACTCTGGCACGGACGTATGTACAGTAATGGCTTGACATTTTTACTATATTCAAAGCACTTGCACGTATGATAATAAAGTAAATTTTTATGTAAAACTTAATATGAATGATTTCGATTGCTAATAAATATTGCCCGATATGATAGCACTGCAGGAAATAAAATATATCTTAAATATCAGTTAAAAACTATGAATATAGTATTCATGTACACATTGATCAAAGTTAGGTTTTTTTTTTTTTTTTTATGGTATAAGGGGGCAAACGAGCAGTTGTAGCCATTTTCATGACTACCGACGCCCATAGACATCTGCATAGAGGCTATACAGATGCGCTGCGCCCCTTTCTCCTCTCACCTCCATGGGCCACCGGCTACTTACACACCGCACGAAACGCGACAGCA
>LUGF01054702.1:74680-98766 GCA_001625245.1 Calycopis cecrops | reverse complement strand
CCGCCATGTCGGCCCAGGAGCAGTTGTCGAACCACTCGGGCGAGTTCGTGACTTCATCTGGGTAGAGTAATATTAACAATTAGCGAGGTCATTGGTTTTTCGGATTGAACTAATAAAAATAACAAAAAATGTGCATGTGCGTGCGCGTGTGGGTGTGCGTGTGCGTGTGCGTGTGCGTGTGCGTGTGCGTGTGCGTATGCGTGAGCGTGAGTATGTGCGTGTGCGCTTGCGGTATTATGTGAGCGGTAAGCAACTCGTAGGCCAGATTGTACTGGCCCGATTTGACTGCTACTCAGAAGTTGTACTACTTACTTACTACTAATCAGCGATGGTACTAGTAAAAGAGGTTTATAAATATATAAAATTAGAATTTCTTCCTACTTCTCGTACTTTCTTCTGATTAAATTTGTTGCGGTTCCCAAGACAGATTTAGCTTATCTCTGGGGCTGGGGTTGCCGCTGTCGATCATGGCGCCACAGGAGTAGCAGCGTTGGGAACGAGTGAAGGAACAAAGCCCGTTAAAAAAATAGTAAAAGAGGTGTTGTTAGATTGAAACTGGGTTAGGGTGGGACGAGGGTGAAGAGGAAGGTACCTCTCATATAATGCTGGCTTTAAATGTAGATGACTATATTGACGCATTTCGTGTGACGAGTGATACTTAGGTGGCTTATTAGGGGTAAGGTAAAAGGAAGAAGGGCATTGTATAAATACCACCTCTAGTTGCCCGGATGTTTCTGGATGTGTGTAATAAGTAATAACTACTCTAACGATTCGTTTGATCCTTTATGCTGCTAAAAAACTGTTACCTTTTTTGTACATAACGTTTGTAGATTTCAAAACATTTTGCAGATAACACAAATGAATAACAAAGTAAAGTAAAAAAAATATTCATTTGAATTCTAAAATAAATAAAATCCCAAAACAAAGAGACATTAATTTATTGGACAGCTAGTCCAAAAAATAAAATGTACGTTACATTTAACTGAATAAATAAAAGAAAATTAAAAACGAGATTAAATTTAAAAATCAACGCTAAAATAAATACATATATAATAAATTTGTTATAAAACTGTGGTTTTAAGTATTAATTAATATTAATTTATTATTATGTTTTATAGTATAGAGGGACGAATGAGCAACCCAAACCTATTGGTAATTACAGACGCTAATTGACATCTGCATATACATAATATATTGTCCTCTTTCACCTCATCCACCCAATAACAGCAAGAATTTTCTTATTCTATATTTTGTTTTCCTTATATTACAATATAATTTTATATTATTATAAATATATTAAAGTACTTATTTTATACCATTTTCATTGTAGGATTTTAAACGACAATTGTTATAATATGATAATTATTTACTGCATCTCATAATAATTTGCATTCGTATTTTTGCCATACATTAAAAAACATAAACACACAAACAGACAAACAAATAAAATAAAATACATACCTAATTAAAATGTGCACTTGGTCTACTACAATGAAATGATATCTCTTTACGGGTACATTCCTTTGTATTTTTGCTGTCTCTTAAAATATTTAGTCCCTGTATAAATATCTGAAGCAAAACTTTGTGCACATTTTCAAGAAAATTATACGAATGTATATATAGTCAATAGTTTGGAATAGTTGAAGTTTACTTACAGAGTGCAGAAATTTAGGATTTCTATGTAACATACATTAGAAAGATAGAGTAATTGAAGAAAACTTTTCTGTCACTACTTTCAAATACTAAAGGAATAATGTCATTTAATTAATGTAATGTAATAATAAAAATGGGCATTAAAGATACGTTATCAGTAGTGTGTTCTCGTGATAATCGTAGTCAACGGGTTATTCCCGGGACTCGAACCCAAAATGAAAAGTCGAACCAAAAAGTGTTACTGTGATTTTTCAGCACTCGAACCCAAACAGAAAAGTCGAATCAAAAAGTGTTATTGCAGTATTAATTGTGTACCGTGTTTTTCTCTGGTCGTGTCGGTCTGCCCTCAATCAAAATAAAGTATTAAGTGAATAGATAGTGCACTGATGTCTGGTAAAACACGTGGCACTATAATTTTTCTTGCGCAGTTGGGTGACTAGCCTCAATGCTTTAAAGGTTAGCGCTTCGAACTTCCATTCCGGTAGTTCTGGTTCAAAACCCACATTGTGTCAGTAAGAAGATCACATTGACATAAGTGACTTATTAAAATTGTAATTTTCGTTAATAAAAGTGGAAATAGTATAAAAAAGTATATTATTTAACAAAACTATAACATTGACATAAATTTCATGTAAGGAAACCCAGAGACGAAACCCAGATTTACGCGAATTCGAGATATCTCGGACGGGGCTTGGATTCCCTTCTAGGTTGCAGAGGTCTGATTACAAGTCCTATTTGCAAAATCTGGCGATCTTGTTTATTAATCTCTTAGGTTAGTTAAAAGTTTAAGTGTATAATTTACTAAGCTTTTATATAAATTGGCAGAAATACGTCGTTAATATATGTTGTTGCTTATATGTTGAAGAGGTCCCAAAAAATCTCGCCAACTGTGAGCTTTCCACGTGAAAGCCGCGTAAACTATAAAATACTTAGTTGAGTAATGTACAAGCGTATTCAAATCTATGAAAATGCTACAAAAAAGTCCGTTACAGCATATCACCATCTCTTACGGTTGACTTGCAATAACCACTTTTATGTTCGATGTTATTTATAAAGCTATTTTCTTTAGTTCAATATTAATGCTTTTCCAAATAAATAAACTACTTAGCTTAGGTATTGTTGTAGATTAAAATTTCCCTATACACTAAATCACACAGATTAATAGTTCTTGAGATGTTGTCGTGAGAAGTAATTCGCAACAAAAATAGCTCGGCGAGCCGGCGTCCTTTCCTTGAGATGCGTATAAATATTTGAGAAGTTCCTTCAATTTCACCAGGATCCCATCATCAGATCGTGACTGGACGATGGGACCACTCATTTTTTTTAAATTCCCACCGACTTAAACAAGTGTAGCATGCGTAGCAAAATGTGCTACGGTCTTCTTGAGTTTATGCTACGACAGTGTAGCGGATCGTAGGAGAGCTACGAATATAAGTACTGCTGTTAAATATTAAGTAAAAGTAGTAGTAAGAAATTATTATTTAATTTTTAAAACTAGTAATCGAATTAGATATCAATTATAAAAAATAATCCAAGTTTTTTTTTTTTTTGGAAAATTAAGACTTAATATTATTTTATGCCATAAAATGTTTGAGAATGGCTTTACAGTAATCAATTTGGCAATGGAGCTGGAATAGTATTGACGCTCAAAGCTCCTAACAAAATTAGAAATATTAAAAAAAACCGGCCAAGTGCGAGTCCGACTCGCACACCGAGGGTTCCGTATGAATGGGAAGAACATTCCAAACGTAATGCATGATTTTCAAGACCTTTTTCTCTAAAACGCGTGAAGGGATTAAGCTGAAATTTTTGTCAAATACGAAGGTCAGTTACGTATACGAAGGTCAGTTACGTCTTGATGCCTTGAAAAAATCACACTTCTAAGTTAACGAAATAAAAAGTTATAGTAAATTATGCACAAATTTTGTATGAAAACGTACTTTGTCGAAAACCTAAAATAATCGGGTACTTCCCGTTGACCTGGAGTTGTAAAATTTGGCAAGAAGTAAGAACTTATAGCACATAATATATAGGAATAAATCTGAAAACTGGTAAATTATATGTAGATCATTGAAAAAATCATTATCAACTTATAACTAATTCGCCTGAAAAATTCGTGGCGCAACCGTTTATAGACGGTTGCGGCACCGATTATTATTTTAGGTTTTCGACAAAGTACGTTTTCATACAAAATTTGTGCATAATTGGCTATAGCTTTTTATTTCGTTAACTTAGAAGTGTGATTTTTTCAAGGCATCAAGACGTAACTGACCTTCGTATTTGACAAAAATTTCAGCTTAATTCCCTTCACGCGTTTTAGAGAAAAAGGTCTTGACAGACGTACAGACAGACGGACAACAAAGCGATCCTATAAGGGTTCCGTTTTTTCTCTTTGAGATACGGAACCCTAAAAAAGGTGATGATAAATATAGTGTGCGTGCCATAGTGTAAGTTTCATTTTATTCAGGTAAAATAATAAAATGTAATGCATTTATATTAAAATATTAGCTGTCTGCATATTTATTTTATAGTATTAGGAGGCAAACAAGGAATTGTAGCCATTTTCAAGGAAACCGACGCCCATAGACATTCTCATAAAGGCTATACAGATGCGTTGCCATCCTTCCTTCTACCACCACCGGCCACCGGCTACTTACATACCGCACGAAATACGACAGCACAGCTGACGTTTTACGCCGATATCGATGTAAATTTCAACAATCTTCAAATTGTACTAAATGGACAGATTTTTTTTCCACATATTAATTATTATTACAATAAAGCCTTATGTTATGTGTCCCATTGTTGGATGTATTATTATAAAATCTTAGTCTTTTTTTTTTAAACAAAATTTAAAGTCAATGATGATATTTATGAAACAACACTGCTATCAGACATCTTTTTTTTTGTCGTTGGAAAATCATTTACGCACTGCCACCGGACCGAGGGTGGGGTCCAGTGGATGTGTGTGGGACTCCCGGATAAAACCCCGCGGGTGCCATCGGCCGCCTATACTATGGTGTCCCGGATCTGCTATCAGCAGGGCTGCTTAAATAATTATGACGATTATTGACCGCACACTATAATGAAGATAAATTATGCACAGTCACACAGCGCACACAATAATAATTGTAATCAGTGCCCAATTTATTTGGACCGATATAAGCCTTGTTTACGAAATAGTTGCGAAATCAAAATATATTATGTAAAAATATTATAATATTACTTTTGGCATCACAAGTGACTTCATACTCTCAAGCGCTACTTTGTTCTTTTTTAATGTATTAAATAGGGGTCTCCTAGAATCATATGGTAATTACCGTACAATAATACTACTTTAACGGATTAACATTAAATATATTTTTATAAGATAAGGGGTAAACGAGGAGGTGATAGATTACTACCGCCGCCCATAGACATCCCCAAATCTCGAAGATTTGCAGGCGCTTTGCCGGTCTATTAAATTTATATAAACAAATCGCAATGCGTTAAAGTGATTTTATAATGAATCAGAAATATTCGCGTCTTTAACATAATTATTATATATGTTACCTGAAATGCATACATTTCCTAAGAAATGTATACAATTCCAAAGCTTTTTCGAACTCCTCCTAAGCGACTGGACCGATTTTGACAAAATTTTTTGTGTATATTGAAGGGGATTTGAAAAGGTTTAGATTCACAAATGAACCCGCCATATAACACTGCAGTCAATATATCGAATATACAATATTGTATATAAATAAATACATTTAGTTCTTTTTATAGCTATATATATTTATAGCTTCGGAATTAAATACTTTCCTAGGAAATGTATACAATTCCTATATTTAATATATTTCCGGTAACATTTATACGAGTACGTCAACATTATCATCATATAGTGGGTACATTTATTACCACTAAATAACTCTCTGCTTAGTCCAATCACTAGTCCAAAACCAGCTTGTCTATGCCGACAATTTTATATGGATGACGTTTTTTTTACAACCAATTAATTTACTCAGTACAAAAAAACAACTTTAAGTGATATTATCGCGGTTTATTTAAATAATTTTCAAAACAGACGCTTTAACACGTTCACTGCGGCTTGAGGCAAATCGACCTCAAACACGACTTGACGCCAGTGCGGGGCTGAAAGTTCGTCTTTTCTCTCTCGTGCGGGAGCTCTCACCATGTAACCACATGGAGTATGATAAAGACAAATTTACCATTTTATTCAGTTTTAAAACTAGGACTCGTTGGTACCAAAAAATGTTTGAGGTCTAAATAAGCCTCAAACGCACTGGTAACTATTTTTTTCTGCACAGTGCTGATTGAGGCTTTTTTAAACCTCAAGGAAGTTACTTTAAAGCCGTACTGAGGCGGACGCGGGCGGCGCGCAGAGTGGATCGCCAGACTTTATAGTTTATTTATTAGTGCTGTCAGTGTCATCGATACGGAACCATGCGTCTTTTACGTAAATATTAGGACGGTATTCTAAGTACGGGAGTTTAATGTGTTATTTATTTATTGTATCATTACAAATATACAGACTGCAAATGCAATACGGGCGATAATTTAAATCACGCTTAGGTTTTAGTGATGTAAATTAAAAAGATTTCATTGCATTACACTTAAAACTTGAAAATAATAATTAATATTTTTTATCAAATGGCAATATAAATAAATCTTGCAGCAGTATTTGAGATTTTAAATAATTGAAACTATTAAATAACCAGCTGACAAGAATCTCTCAATAAGTGTTTAAATGAGTGTTTTGCTTTAAATTGCGGGTTCGAATCCCGCCTTGGTCATGGATGTTTATATATGTATTTATATGTATTTCTTTAATAAAAATCTTAAATATATAACATTTCTTAAATTTATAAAACATATTCAATAAATTCCGTTGTCTAGTACCCGTAACGCAAGTGCTTACGGTACTTAGCACCGGGCTAGGCTACTCGATGAGATGATTGAGTTTTCTTAGGTACATTATCTCAAAATCAATCTTGAGACAATGAGATGATGACTTTTTTATCGATAATTTTGCCGATAAGTGCTATTCTCTTCACTAGTCTTAGATGAAATTCCTTGCGTTTTGAGGCCTAAAAGACCTCAAAAAATATTTTGTCATTATTTCCGGAACCAGAGGTCGGAACCAAGGGCGAAGCTATAAGAGCTTTAAACATTTACTGAAAAATATAATTTCACATAAAAAAAGTACCTAAACCTGGTCTAGGAAAACTTGCGAAGGATAAATGTAACCCTATAAATATGAGGTCGAAACGACCTCAACTGCACTGTCAGAGAGGAAGAGCTTGGGCAGATTAGACCTCAACCGCACCAGTTGAAAGTTCTTTACGATTCGTTACGCAGTGAACGTGTTAAAAGCAAGCAGCAACCGTGGTTGTGGGTCAGTCTACTCGTGACCATCATCACTATAAATTTTCTGTAACGCAAACTTAAGACATCATCAATTTCATTTATACGAACATCGTATTTAAAAATGCAATTAAGAATAAAAAGTCAGTCCGACTTCAAAACGATATCCACTAATTGAATCTCCGCATTTTGCAACCAGTTGATAAAACAGAATTAGTAGACCAGGGCCGGGTTAAACTTTTAACTAGTCTCGCGAGAAAAGGCTTGCTTGTACAGGATAAACAATTTCAATGAACATTTTCTCATGTACTGTCGTTTTATCGAAGACCCAATTAGAGTGTTCAAACATTTACATTTACCGATACGATTTGTAACTTTTTGTAAAAAACATAGCGATATTGCAAACATTTTTTTTTTGGAATTAAGAGCACAGCTCTTGTCGGTCGACTCTTTTGCAAATATCCCTGTCCTCTGCTAATCTCTTTAGCTCCTCGTACGTCAAGACGTTCGAGAAGGTGAAGGTTTACTTGGTCTACATATTATGCCCTTCTTGGCCTCCCTCTTCCTCTCCTCGCTTATATTTGTCCATCCACAATAGTTTTAACAAGATCGTCGTGCCGCACTAGGTGGCCAAACATCTTTCCTCTTCTCACTTATTCAGCGCCTTCAGCGTAGTTCTTTTCTCTCCAAGTTCTATAACAAACATTAATTGAAGAATAAAAATCCTAAGGCTTTTAATGAATTTGAATGTATCCAGATGTATTGTGAGATATAACGAGACAAATCTAACGACAGCTTGTCCAGTAAACCTTTTACTATTTGTAAATACCTAATATTCTCAAATTGACGGTCAGTGAATAAAAGAAATGAATAGAGACCAAACGTATTTACAATAAAAAGCATGAAAAGAAATACACCAACAGTGAATACGCAAAAACCGCTTGAAATGAACAGAAAAAACGTGGGAATATGCCCACGTCACCAATTCGTCGCCGCTCACTATTCTACCGACGCAATCCTCTTTTATTGGTGGTTCTCTGCTCCATTTTTTGTGTTCGAGTGTGAGCCGTTAGTTTTGTTTTCACACATTTCACTATAAACCGCTGATAAAAAACGGTGGCACCTTTTTGTGTCTTTTTTAGTTTTATTTCTAGTTTCAGTAGATTTTTTATATCAGCAAACAGACAGTACGTCATGGTTACTATCGCTGTGTTTTCGCACTTCTTAGGACAGGTTTAAAATTTTATCGTCATTCTAAAAGTTTCAAATGATGAGGGAAATAAAAACACTATGCCTTTATAGTTTTCTTTTACCGTGGCGTTAGGAAGAAAAAAGAACTATGTTCAAAAAAGGACTGTGTTTTGCCTTGATTACTTTTCTCGATGTCTATATTAGGATTTATAATTTGGGAGTAATATTATATGCCTATAATATTATTATATCCGGCTGATGATGATGATTATATAATAATATTTTGTTTCTCTTTTATTAACAGGGTTACTACAATAACAAAAAAAAATACTATTTTATAATAAAAGGAACAGTTTTTAAAAGCGATACTGATATTGTCTAATATTGTCGAAATATATTAACACCTAAAAATGGTAAATGATATGATAAAAGAGGAAATTGTTTTAAACGATTTTTATCTTGACTCTCTACACAGTCCTTTGTTAGTGATAAGTTGTAATATTTAAGATGTAATTTCAAATAATCATAATAAATAAATAATAGTTAGGTTTATTAATCTGTGATAATAGTAGGTATGTGATAACCTAATCATTTCTTAGTGGGGGAAAAATTAAGTTAAGTATCTCTAATTATGAAAATAAGATGACAATTGATGTCAATTATTGTTCAATAAGGATATACATAACTATAAGTATTTTATACAGATTTAAAATTCATTTATAAATATTAAAATATCTGTGGGCTTCTTACACTACGGGGATTGTTAGCCTAGACCGGTGCTAAGAACCGTAAAGTACATGTATTACAGGCACAGATTCTTATTAAATATATTCATCATAAACTTGTGCGAGATTCGACTCGTACGACATTCCTGCTTACGTTACTATTGCACATAATATAATCTAAATATACATAAATATATTTGTATAGCTCTAATATAACGCTGAGATATACGAGATACATATTAATGCGGTTTTCCTATACAGTATCGAAGTTGATATACAACTCAATTGACACACTTTATGCGGTTCGTTATGACGATTAATTACAGTTCTAAGATCCGAATGCAGATTATTATGCGGTTAGCTGATACATTGTCTCTGTGAGTGATTGATAAGTGGTTGTGTGACAGAGGTCTGATTGCACTGAATATGTATTCTGCTTAACATTGCGCGGTGTGGTTTGTTTGAGATGTATAATATGTTTGTGGTTATTTGAGTGAAGTTATATTGTAACCATGATTTCTGATATATAGAGAACTAGCTTTATCCGCGACTTCGCACGCGTAAAATTCGAAGTTATTATACAAATAAACCTTCCTTTTGAATCACTATATCTAATAAAAAAACTCCATTAAAATCTGATGCGTGATTTTAAAGATCTAAGCACACAGACACACAACGGAAAGCGACTTTGTTTTATACTCTGTAGTGATATATATAGTGATATTGTTTTAGGCAACAACAATTCATTGCATCATCACGCCAATTCCCTAACGATGTAATCTGTTTTAATTTGTGTGTGACTTGGCAAATAAATACTTTCTTTCTAACGGGGTCGACAGTAAGAACAGTGTGCCACATAATATCACGATTCTTACACACTTGCCTTGCTTCCTCCACATCCATAACTTTACGAACACACACACACACACACACACACACACACCCGTTACGAAGACTTAAGTATTGATTTTCTTGAATATATTGTGAGAAAAATCTATACATCACATAGTAAGATTACTAACTTTCGTCTTACCTACTCTGCCATTTCAACATAATATAATAATAATAATGTTTATTTATTCTCCACAAATGTTTCAAATATACTTAATTACATAACAAATATTACGCTCAAATATATTTAATCTAATTTTATAATTTTATCTTCGATGCATTAGATTTGTTTTTCGTTATTTGTTGAGACTAACCCACTGAACAGGACATATTAAAGTGCATAAATGTGTGAGCAGGCACAAGTGTAGCAGTCCGACACGACCAGAAATAAAACAGACGGAAGACCGGACTATTCTTAACATGCCTTCGAGGAAAGTTGAAACTTCTTCAACTACCAAACTCCGGAATGTTATTAGAAATTGAAAACTCACAACACTTTTTAGTCTATATCTGCCTGAACATGCTTCGCAATAGCCCACGAAGCAGCAAATTTAAAAAATAACTCGTGATGTCATTTAGTACGTATTCCGTTTTAGTAAACTAAATATTGTTTTTTTTTGTTTATATTGTAATTTATTTAAATGATATCAGAGTTGACATGAAAGTATATGTAATATATGTATATATTACATAACCCCTTTTAAAACTTTCATGTCAACTCTGATATCATAAAAAATATGCGGTTTTCGTGTTATCTACTGAAAATGCAGTAACATTTTTTTGAATTATTATGGTCAAGTAATAAAATCTAAGTTTTATGTTTGCGTGTTAACATTTTTGCATTGTGACATTATGGGGAGTATAAAAAAACGATAACTGATTTTGATAAAAACAAAGCACAATAAACGTATCTACTTTGCTTCAATATTATTTTAACATATTATCTGGTCTGAAATGCATTGTAGTCGAGGCGAGGAAGATTTGTTAACGTCGAAAAATAAGGTCAGTATAATAAGAAGAACTTTATAACCCTAGATCACAACGATCTAGGGTTTTACCCTCGAAGTCCCCACGTACTTATACAAATACAAATTATTGATAGCAGTTCAGACCCGTAATTATATTTACATACATTGAATCGATCGAACTACCTAATGTACTAATATTTTATCCACGTGAAAATTTTAATACCCCATTTACCGGGTAGTATTTCTTCAACCTTCAACTTTTTTAACTCCAAACCTTTAACTTTTTTAACATTGTTTTTTATTTACTATGTAAAAACCTAATATACCTACAGAATTACAAAATATTTTTAATTTTTTCCCAATAGTAGTAGTAGTGTACCAAATCGTAAAAAATACAGACAACAGTGATTCATTCTTTGTCTTGGTCTGAAGCACTATTTTTTATTAGTACTTTGTATAGTACAATCGGCAGATATGATTACTGGACGTGAAAAAATAGAAGACTTATTTTAAAGTTCTTATTATTTTACTGAACTGAACTGGCACATTGTGCATATTGTGCTATAGTATCACTTACAGTGCGAGTCATTCCAAAGTGGTAGTGTGAGCGATTCGTTCATGTTAGCACCTGTCGCTCGTCCTCCTGAAACAAAACGAAGGTTATTAGTTACGGAATAACAAAACAAGTGTGTGCTTTAGACCACACAACTGAAGTAAAACTTAATTATTGATTTTCATTATCGTTATTACAATGACGTAACATATGATATTAATTTTTTAAATACAAAAAAGTTTTAAATCGAATTTGAATTTTGAATTCGAATGGCAACTTCCATAATTTGAAGTGTAATTTTTATAACGCTCTCGCCAGCGTCTTAAGCGAGCGTAACGAAGTTTTACTTCAAAATAAATAGTATTGATTCCACTCCATGGTTCTTTGTCTTGGCGGTGGGGTTCTTACCCTAGATGGAATCTAGACACCTTAGGCAAAGAAAATTAAATCGAACATCATGTTTTATTTTGTATTCTGATATGTAAATCCTACACGAGACCGGCGTAAAGTGAGAGCTGAGCTGTCGCGTTTCGTGCGGTGTATAAGTAACCGGCAGTCGATGGAGGTGGGAGGAGGAAGGCGGCAACGTACCTGTATAGCCTGTACGCGAATGTCTACGAGCCACGGTAATATGAAAATAAGTGCTTCTGCCCGTTTCCCCTTTATACAATAAAAATTAACCTTGTCAAAGAAAATTAAACTAGTAATTATATTTTTATTCTGTAGTATGCTTAAATAAACCCCAAAGAAAAGACTTCAGCGAAGGATAGAAAATGTGGACTAGTATAAAAATGCTATAGCTCTGTTTATATGCCGCATCCAATTTAGGCAGGCGCCTTTTAAATTTTAATAACCTTTTACATTTTGAATTTCTCGTCCGTCTAAAACCGTCGTGTGGGTCAACACAATTTATTTTTTACGTGTTTGTTAGAGTATTTGCTAGAAAAACGCTTACTTTGTCCTCTGTTATGTTTATTTAGTAAGAATGCCAACTGGACCGCCGTAATCGCCACCTCAGTGTTTGACAGCTTTTTTATCGTACAGGGGGCAAACGAGCAGTCAGGTCAGCGAGATGATAGTGAATTCTGACGCCCACAGAATATATCTGCAACACCAGGGGTTACACAGTTGCGTTGCCGGCCTTTAAACATCTATTTCAAATTGATCGCAAGAAAGTGATCCTATAAAGAGTCGGTTTTGTTATAATATCTCTTAGCATTTTGCCCTACCTATCCACAATGGGCCACCGGCAAATCCAAGCTGCACATCGCCACAAAATATACCTTTAAACGCCTGTTTTTCTTTTTGAGGTACTGATCCCTAAAACATCACGATCGCCTCGCCTAAGGGCAAAAAAGGGAAAGTTTTAATTAAGTGACAAATATACTATAACTACAGGTTTCGTGTTTTGACATGGGTTGATCAGAATCCCTTCCAATATGATCCTTATTGTCCTTGGGACAAAGTCTGTTTAGTAGTACATCGGGTAAGTTGGAAATTATATTACCCTACCAAATTTGGAAAGTTAGTTTGTGTACCTGGGAGTATGGCTTGTAAATAAATTGGGGCACTAGTGTCTACCCGTGGTTTTGTTCACATTGTCTAAACTAGTGATTTTGAAATATTAGGCGTGTTTTTTGAGTTCCGTATCTATACATATAATAAATCTGTAGAAGGGTCAATTCTGTACATTGAAAATATTGAAAAAATAAATAGCAGGGGCTGTTACTGGATTGATACCAAACCCAAATATGCTATTAAAAAATTTTTTGTCTTTCTGTCTGTCTGTATGTTCAGGCATCACGTGAAAACTAACGGTTCGATTTCAATGAAACTTGGTATAATTATACCTTATTATCCTGGGCATAAAATGGGATGGGATTTTTTTATCCTGGAAAAATACGTAGAAAAAAAATAAATCCATCCACGCGAAGACCGACATCCGCGCGGACGGAGTCGCGGGCGGAAGCTAGTCTCAAATAAACTTTATAAAGTTACTTTTTTAGACATATCCGTATATGTCATGCTGAGGGAGCAAACGAGCAGTTTTAGCCGTTTGTGATGACTACCGCCGCCTATAGACATCTTATAGGAGGACAGCGCATCTGCGTAGTGGTCATACAGATGCGTTGTCCACCTTTCTCATGCGCCCGGTACTATTCTACACAGGTCTAATAGCGATAACGCATTACTTTAAAAACCAACAACAGCTTATTATCTATAAGTTTACGCTGGCATTATGCGAGTAGAGAGAGAGAGAGAGAGAGTGAGGGAGAGAGAAAGAGAGAGGGGGAGGGTAGAGAGATATGATACTTTTATTGCAGATTAATTGGTCCAATTTAGAGTTGGTGGCAGTAGAGGCTGGTAACTTACAGAGAATTGGAAAAAAAAACAGCAATAAAATTATGATACCATGCTCAGAGTGTCTTTTTAAGAAAATTGTTAAGTCCATTTTGATTAGTAAGACCTTGGAGGAATTATAGAGTAAGACCGTAGATAGAGAAAATAAAGTTTTCCTCTATCTACGAGTAAGACTGTATCTGACTTGACAGCTGCCAATTTGGCAACAGACTCTCTCTAATTTTTGGCTTATTTAAGTCAGTGCAACTTTGTACTGTCTCTCGCTTTGATTAGGGAGAGAAATTGGAATTACTTCCTTCTGATTAAATTCGTTGCGGGTCCCAAGACAGATTTAGCTTTTCTCAGGCTCCCTGCGATCATATCAAAGGGTCAAGTGTGGTTGCAGCTGTCGATCCTCGCGACACAGGAGTAGTAGAGCTGGGAACGAGTCAAGGGCCAAAGCACATAAGAAAGGGGCCTAAGAGCTGTCAAACTAGTGATCCTTCTCTTCCGATGGGCCATTAAAAACTCACGAACTACAAGAAAAGAGACGACATGGATGTAACTCTACGGCCGTACCATGTGAGCAGGAATCTCCCCGGTTGTGCCAATTAAGCTCCAATATAGCATGGCACTACCTCTTACTGTAAGGAAAGTAAATCATCTTTAAATTCGTAAAATATATACTCCGCGATCTAGCTACAAGTTATAAATAAATCCAATAAAATAAAACATCGTTTTAATAAAAAGGAAGAAAGAATTTAAAACATGAACTTTTAACAAACTGTTATTAGTTTTGCAGAAGTTTTTCAGTCAAGTAATTTTTCTTTGTTACCAAAACAAGAAAGGGTGAAATACTCGTGTAATGGACTTTATTTTATCCTTTTCCCCTCGGCAACACCGAGGTATAAATTATTCAAGATTTCGGTGAAATATGTTTGATAAACCAGTTGATGAAACTTTACGGTATGATTATTGATAATTGCGTTTAATAATGAAAATGAAAATGATTTTAATCAAAATAGAATTACAGAAATTGCTTTTTGAACGTCAGCAATAAGATCTGCCACCGGTTCAACCCTAGCGATGTCCTGAGAAGAAACAGCAAAACAAACTCATGATGTGATTAAGAAGTGCATTCAATAAACAATGATAAACAATTAAGGTACCAGCGTTATTATGTTGCCATGTAGCACGGACCTCATGCTATAAAAAAAGTAAATCATCTTTAAGTTCGCAAAACTTATGCTACACGATCAAGCTACAAGTTACAGATAAAGCTAATAAAGAAAAGTTCTTTTTAATAAAAAGAAAGCACTTAAAACATGAACTTTTAACAAACTGTTATTAGTTTTGCAAGAGTTTTTCAGCCAAGTAATTTCTCTTTGTTATCAAGCCAAGAAGGGGTGAAATAGCAGATATTGGTTATTCTTTTCAGCATTTCCCCTCTGCAATACCGAGGCCTCCTCCAGAGACCTCACATTATTCAAGATTTAGGTGAAATAATATAATGTTTGATAAATTACTTGCTCAATTGAAATGTACTTAAAATTTGATTTACAATTTTGAACGTTTTATGCGGTGTTAAACTAAGAAACTTAGATTCAGAATGCGTGAAATTATTAAGTTTGCGTGTATACTTATCGCTCTTACCTTTGATATACCATGTCAAGATGGTATGACATTTCAAAGGTTAGAGCTAGGCACTCACGTCCAGAGGGCTGTGTAAGTATACTAGGTCAGGAACGCTAGGTTACAAGCACCCATGTGTTTACGCTAGTAACTAGTGGTGCCGAACTATTGATAGTTCCACTATCGATAGTTGACCTAATAAATCTGTTGGTATATCGATAGGACTATCGGTAGAATTGATATATTGGATACTATTTATACTATAGCTAGTATCGATATAATAAAATATGGCTATATTGCAATTAATAAATAATTTGATGACCCATAATAGTATCGGTACTATAGATAGTATCTAACTTTGATAGTCGCTGTGCTATCGATATTATTATAGAACATCAAAAATATCAATGCCAGCGATAGTCCAATAGATAATTATCACTATTGCCGCACTATCGATAGACTATCGATATAAGGCTATCGAGCGAGAGCACTACTTGTAACAACACAGCACAGAGAGAAATGCTCGTGGCCATCTCTCTCACTGGACATAAAACATAGTATAAATACATACATAATTGTATAAGTTAAATATCAGCTGTCACAGTTTTGAAATCTTAAATAATAATAATTATGTATTAGACTACTTATTGTTAAAACTGTAATAAAATGATGAACTGATTAGTTTTCTAATTATGATTAATGACTATGAAGTTGAACAGATAATAAGAGATATAATAAAACATACACATTATTTATATTTTGTATAACGATTCCATAATTAAAAATGTCGCAAATTGTGTTTGAGCTACGCGCATTTATTTCAAAATAGATTATGATTGCGATCATTTTGAACCTAAGATTTTTGAAATAAAGAAAATATGAATTACTTGAGTGTGTTGAATGTTTTACAGAGACCGCAATTTCTACTAAATTGGTATGCATCGAGATCTGTTTTTCAGTAGTCCAAATAGTAAATAGAATTTCAGAGAGGTTACTTGAAAAGAAGCGAGTTATCTAGGACTTTAAATTATATCTGAAATAACATTATTTCATAATTAACTTCATATTTAAATCAACATAATTAAATCATTAATAAATCAATCATTTTTTGAATTTACTTCAACATTATTTATTATTAAGTACAAAAAACAATTTTGTCGATCAAAACAAATGGAAGATAGGGCGTAATTGAATCAAACAAATTAGAGAGAAAAATACTAGTGATGTGCGCAAATTGCCAGTCGATATACCCAGGCATCGATAAACCATGTAATAAGTTACACCCGCGAAGTTTCATTCGAACTGAACTCAGAAATAATGGCACAGCATTAATCTGGCGTTCGTTTCGCTTGGCGGTTTCATCGTTAACTATATGTGAAATAGAGTTGTTATTTGGAGCTCCAGGTATTGTGCCGGTGTAATATTCTCAATTGTGATTTATTATCAAATTGTAAGCTAAATTTGCGGACATTAATTTCATGAACCGAAATACACTTCTTTATAAAGCTCAGTACAATACCTTGACTTATTACTGTTCCGAAAATATTTTGTTTATTATTTTTTTGCTCGCGTTTCTGTTTCGTTAGAATATTATGAGTATATTAGTTTATTATGAGGATTTAGTTGCTTACTAAATAAAAACAAAACATGCTCCTCAAAGCCTATAGGAGTATGCAGTTTAAAAATCAATTTTGTTAACCTAACCTTTTTATGCCTTATGTAATATCCAAAACATATCCATATTTTTTTGTAAGACAAAGAGCATTTTTATGTTATTCCAGGTCGTTATATATATACTTGACCCCATTGTACGGTGCCAACGTTGTGGTAGGGACTGTCCCTACGGAGGAAAAGTCTGGCCTTTTCTTGGTGAAAAGGCCAGACTGTCACTGGAAGAATCCTGTTGCTTGTAGATCCAAGGTCCTCCAATTATAGCGGCTGAAAGCATCCGCAGAGGCTTAGTCGGTAGTGGCAACCCAATTGCAAGCCCGACACTATACCCGGTAGAGCCGACTGGGCTCCTGGGTAGCGTACGTGAAGGTATTCCTCTACGTTACCAAAAAGAGGTCGTTGTATAAGGCTACCCACACCGGACGGGGTTAGGGGAGAGGCCAGACTAAGAGCAGCTCGACTCGGGGTCCTCCACCCGTCCCTCTGAATCAGCAGAGGGCGGCGTGGATTGGAACGAGTGGCTGGTCTAATTTTGACATAGGTGGCATGCTCCTTTGGAGTACTGGGTTCAGGGGTCAGGATGGGGACCTGACCCCATCGCACAGTTCCACGTTGTAGTAGAGGCAGCCGAATAGTCTCCAAAGTGGAAAAGTAGCGTAATATATGTCTGACTACAGTTTACATAACATATAATATAAACCTTTTCATTTATAATTTTAAGTGAGATGTTACGACTGGGTAAACTTGATATTTATACCCCTATAATTGTTATAAACACTGTCACGTACCCCAGTTATTGTCGTGAGTACATTAAAAGCCGCAAGGAGGAAATATAAGTGACAAACATTTTGAGAATTATATGTAAAAGCCTTATATTATTTGTCATTTAAGAATCCATTAGAGTGTCTTGTTTACTTATTTATGACATTTATAAATCAAAGACGTATACATTCAGATTTGATAATATACTATACTATGATTGTTATACTTAATACATTGTTTGCATTACAATTTTACTAATTAACTAAGCCTTAAAATATTATAATGATTAAATTATTTCTTTAAATTAAATATACAGTCTAGAAGTAATGATGGCGTTAAGCATTGTTTTTACAGCTAAGTCACTTAATTTGAACTAAAATATATATGATTAATATATTATTGGTTTAATTAGTTTAATAAATGTAGTCTTTAAGATGTACGCATTAATATTGCAATATATCATGCATTTTCCTGTAGCAGGACTGTTGGAAGAAATTCATAATGGGATAAGCAGGTCATTTGTACCAAAATTTATATAAATGATTGTTTTTTTTATGATTTCCTTTAGTGTACATAAATTGTTAAATAATAATGATATATTATTTCTAAATATTAACGTTATAACTATGATAGAATCCAAACAATATTTTAGTTATTTATATCTAATATTTAACGAATTTCAATCCATATTCATTTAATTTTTTATAATACTTACCATCCTCCAAAATTATCACTTGGATTAGAGACTACGCCTTATCAGATCACTTCATGTTCAAATCAGTGTAATAAGGCCTAGAACTGACTATCAAATTAATTTTAAGCCTTCTTCATATGTTTTTGCCTGTGTTGCTGATGACAAATTAGAATCGTTAACATTTATATCCAAATTATTCTTAAATTAAATTGTAACTAGTTTCCGCCCGCAGCTTCACTCGCGTGGATTTTGGGCTTCAAAAATGGGGTTATTATACTTACATATAAAAATTTCTCTTGAATCACTCTATCTATTAAAAAAAACATCAAAATAGGTTGCATATCTTCAAAGATCTAAGCATACAGACACACAGATGGCGGAAAGCGATGTAGTGATTATCAAGAATATACAAAAGAATATTATTATACAGACACTTGTCCAATTCTAGTCGAGACTAATCTAATACTTATAATAGAACCTTCGGCGACCATATTTAATGGGCCATTATTTTCATTTCAATAAGTACGTCTAATTGTCTAGACAATGGACATCTAGAACAATTTGAGGGCTTACATAAATAATGTAACTTTATCGCTGGCAACGTGGAACAACGAGCCACTGGTATAATTAATACTTTAAACGTAATTACGAATTACCCGCTAACGAGGTCAGTGCCATGAAATATTTTATTCGGTAAAATTAATTTGTAATATTACCCTTGCTTTTACCGGATTCGTTCTCGGATTTCGGTATAAGGGTACAATATCGAAGAGACCCAACGCGGGATCCGAATTTCAGCCTAAAATATTTGAGCTAGTATGAAGTTTATATGTTTTATCTCATTTGTTTTTCTTAATCGCATAACCCCATTAAAATAAATAAAGTAAGAGACTGTGAACAGAACAGAAAATGAGTTGGGTCCAACCCAATTCATTCAGTCCCCATAGCTTAGGCGCTGGATATGAACGTAGACAACCATCTGACTCACCGACGTCCTATCAGAGTTTATTCTATTTGTACAGGGTCAGTTCACAATTATTCAGTATGTCCGCGTGTCACTTTATAATATTCGTCTGCCATTTTTTTAGTTTATAATTCATTATTTTCGCGCGTCACTTATTTTATAATAATATACTTGTGTAAAATAGGTTAGCTCTTTTTTAATCATCAAATCATATGCTTTATATATCGTCCAACTGATCCCAAGTAGAGCGGATGGGTGATACTTATAGATTAAAGATCACTGCGAAAGTCTTCGATCGCGGTGGTGAGTTGTCACGTTGATAGATTCAAGGAGATGACACAAGTCGACGATAACTCGTCTTGAATTCGAAGTCAGTAACTGACCCTGAGTCAATGAGCCCAAAGTTCATACTAAGTGCTGTTAAGCACTGCGATCATTAAATGATTGGCAAAACATTTATTGATAGTGTATTTAATGCGATAAACAATACAACGATATTTCGTATCGATATCGCTGTGTAATCCCAACACTATTCGAAACAAATAATTTAATAATGAAAATTGCCTCCTTTTTAATTATTTCCTTTTTTATCTTTATTCTTATTGGTCCGTTGACTCTTGAACATGGGTCTGCAATTTAAATGTTAAAGTAATTACTTAATTCTTAACCGAAACTCCATTTTATGCAGAATTTGCCTAAAATGTAGCAATTTACGAACAACGCAAGTTGTTCACTGGGCGAGAGCTATGTGTATATGTTTTAACTGATTCTTAATCATCATTAGCGTTATACAACTATCGTCAAACATGATATAATGCTACGTGTACATCCATTAATATTATAAATGTGAATGTGAGTTTGTTTGTACCTAATGCTTTCAAGCTAAAACTACTTAACCGATCATCATAAAACTTTGTACACAAATTTCTAGAGGTATTAAAAAAATGACTATACTATAATATACTTTATACTTAAATACTTATATTAACTATACAAGGTTGATACTCGCGAGAGGCATTAAATGACACCACATATTTAGTGTATAATTTCCAGGTTACACAACAAAAATCAGATCAATCGGTGCAATAGTTTAGCCACAGGATTTTTTTTCAAGTTTATTCTCACTTCGCAAACGCTGTACGCCTGCTGATAGCCAATATGGCCGGACGGGGTCATACACCCCGTACGAGGTTGCCGTTCGCTGCATGCGCCGGTACAAAGTATGATGCCATATTTTCGCTATTTAATTTGTTCGAAAAAACTAATTTCGTATACTTGTCGTAAACTTATATTTAATAGTTTCGGACTAATTGTAGGCACTTATAGTAAATGTAGTTTAATTTAATGCCTCTCGCTATTATCAACCCTGCATATATTATATTAAAAAAATACTATATACTCATTATTCAAAATACTTTTTAATCAAAAAAAATTAGAAAGCTTAAAAAATTTTGAGCCAGATATTAAAATGATATTGCAATTACATTTGATATATTTTATTAAAGGGATTCCACGTTGGCGAAGTCGCGGAAAAAAGCTAGTAATATTATCTTATATTAAAGTATCAAACTTTATTGGTCTTTTGAGGGTAATTTTTGGAATAATTAATCTGATCATGACAAAATCTCAATGATAAAAATCTACACGCTTTTCAGGCATAACACAGGCGTCATTTTTGAAATCTTTCCCATGGAAACTATTCATATTTTATTATAAGAAAGGAACGCCCATCTGAGTGGGCACGTGTTGGCTAGAGGGTATTTTAAAAAGTGAATAAAATATGTTTACTGTTACACATACTCGAAGTTACATGAAATAAAACAGAAATTGAATACTTACTACATTTAGTAAGAGGTAGTGCCACACTGCATGCTTGCAGGCATCTGAATTGGGCCGTCAAGCCCAGGGAAGTATCTACCTCTCGCTTACACGAAACCGGCGTAAAGTGACAGCTGAGCGGTCGCGTTTCGTGCGGTGTGTAAGTAGCCCGTGGCCCATGGAGGTGGGAGGAGAAAGGAGGTCAGCGCATCTGTGTAGCCTCTATGCGAATGTCTATGGGCGTCAGTAGTCATCAAAATGGCTCCGACCGCTCGTTCGCCCCCCTATACCATAAAAAAAAAAATGTAAGACTATAAGACAAAAATTTAACAATGTAAATTTTTGCTTGCTGACTGCCCAAGCAACTATAAGCCGTAGTATTTTTCACTTCCGTATATACCGACGTAACTTGTGTATTCTGTCGTCTTTTGTATGCTTTGCGAAAATCTGTTTGAACTTTGGAGGATTGGTTGAGTTCAGAAAAATAGATCTAACTTTTCGACCGTGCAGTATAAAATACCAATATATCTTTCGTTTTGCAAGGTTTGACACTAAACTTAGACTGCAAAACTACACACCATATGTTTCTATGTAATGTCTATACGATAATCACTAGCGTCTTATTTGCATTTTTGCGACACTAAACTTGTGAATAACTAAGGAAAACGTTATTTAGTGGTAAGCATGTTCAACCACAGACGTGAGGTCCCGGGTCCGAAACTTGTGACGCACCAAAAAGTGTAGTTGTAATGTTACAAATTGTGAAAACCGGAGTTCGAATTCAGGAAGTTGACGGTGTAATACCCCCGTGCTTCGAACACCATATTATGTCTTAAGCCATCAGTCCAGCGCTTGACCACAGTCTGATTGTGTCGGACTGCCAACCCATGGACTATTAGCATGAAAGAATAGAGACTACAGTGATTGCGCACACAGTTGTGCATTGTAAATATTATGTTCAGCGCATCTATCTAGTCTCTGTATAGAGATGACTGCCGTAGTCGATATTTGGCTAGAACGACTTTTATGTGTCAGTCTAAACCTAGCATTTGAATCTTTTCGTCGTTTTCTTAATTTTTTTACCTTTTTCTTTCCTCTATATTTCTCCTATCCTTCAATCTATATTTTATCTAATTCGATCTTCAGCGTTAGATTATTTTCGACACCTCTTTTATTTTTTGCCATGTACAGATTTTCTATCTATATGAACCTTTAATTGGAATCTTTTTATTCCGTTCATTATTTTTTTTGTCATGCCATCCGTATTATGTCTAAATAATCTGAACCAAGTATTAGAACTCCTTCGTTACATACTTACTTTAACCTTTACTTTTTCTCCTTTTACACTACAAGGTTTTGGCCGCCTATCTAATCCGAACCTAGAATTAAAATTTTATCGTTCCCACTTTTTTATTACCATGTTTTCACCATTCACATATCTATCTAATTCAAACCTAGTATTAGATTATTTCGTTCCCTCTTTTTTATTACCATGTTTTTACCATCCACATTCCACATATCTATCTAATTCAAACCTAGTACTAGATTATTTCGTTCCCTCTTTTTTATTACCATGTTTTTACCATCTATCAAATTCGAGCCTATTATTGGATTTATTTCGTTTCCTCCTTTATTTTATTACCACTTATTGGCCACATATCTAATACAAATTTCGGCTAAACAAGATCAACCCATAAAGCATATTCGGTCCTCGGGAGACAAGGAGTGACGTTTATTTATTTACTTGGTAGCGAGAGCACTCACAATAATTGTTCGGGAATTGAAAAATCAGCGGAATAAAAAAGCCCCCGTCGAGACTGCCGAGGCCATATGGCTGATTGGAAAATCTGCGGAGTTTTGTTCCGCGATGGTGGCTATTGTTAGCGGTCGGCGATTTTGTAAAGGATTCCCGAGGGAGGTACTTGAGAATCGTAATGATAGGTTTATTGGGAGGAAACAATGTCTGTCTGTCTGTCAATGACAAAGTGATATAAAAATTCAAAATATAGGTATCTCTTTATATATGAAATTCTCGTGTCATAATGTTAGTTACCAGACTTCAAAATTAACTAAATTAATAGATTTACCTTCGCTTTATAATAATCTATTTAACCTTAATAATTACTTAATTTACAATATAATAATTTATTACAATAATTTACGGGTACTAGGTGACAGAAATATATTTAATTATTTTTTTAAAAATTTAAGAATCTTGCACATATTTAAGATTTATATTATAGAAATACAAATAATACATAGAGAAGGATCCGTGACATGGACGGGATTCGAACGCGTGACTTCTCTTATGATGGTGAGTCGCCGGGAACCATTAGGATTTCTTAACATTGACAGACTGTCTTGCTTACATGAAATCCGCGTAAAGTAATAGTTGTGCTGTCGCGTTTCGTGCGGTGTGTACGTAGCCGGTGACACGTCATGACGGTGAGTGGAGTACATAGGGCAACGCATCTGTGTAAACTCCATGCGGATGTCTATGGGCGTCGGTAGTCATGAAAATGACTCCCACTGCTCGGTTTTTCCCTATACTATAAAAAATTTCTACCTGTATTAAAAAGAATATTTTTCTTAGGTACATACGGAAACCTAAAAATAACATGATCTACGACTTTTATTTGGTAATAAGTCCCAAACGTACGATAATTCCACATAAATCTCTACAAAGAGAAAAACAACACATACAAGGTAAAAATGAAGGCACTCCCACAATCCTCTAAAATCATTACATCGTATTTATTTCACTCGACGTCGCGTGAGCTCGCGTCTTCCTGTGTATGTAATCGATACGCTCCGAATATTGACAGCTAGAAACAATACAAGCACTTAAGATAACATT
>LUGF01054702.1:62469-72535 GCA_001625245.1 Calycopis cecrops | reverse complement strand
TCCCTCCAAATTGCGTTACGTAATACTTGAACGCTTTTTACTACACATTGCTCGCGTGGATTCGGAAAATCGGAGCTATTTGGTGATAACCGACACCCATTAATGCGTGTGCATGACACGGTTTGTGATTATGGGTTACACTGCTTTGTCCCATTACCCCAATGGTCCACTGGATACTCAGAAGCCGCACCACACACGATAATAAATATTACTTTAAAGGCGTCATGAAATGCATCTCCAAGGTCGAGATGGCGGGATTCTTACACGATACCGGCGTAAAGTGAGAGCTGTGCAGTCGCGTTTCGTTCAGCGTGTAAGTAGCCGGTTACCTATGGAGGTGGGAGGAGAAAGGAGGGCCATCTATATAGCCTCTATGTCTATGGGCGTTGGTAGTCATGAAAATGACACCGGCGGCTCGTTTTTCCACCTTTACCATAAAAAGAATCTGCTCTGATGTAATTACGGTTCTACCTCTTAATCTTCCACTTCCAATATAATCACCAATCGCGAGAATTATAACATCAAATAGGCATTATAGCGAAAGCTATTGCTTTCGCATAGCAGCTCAACTCATCTGCAATTCAGCAATCGTGTCACCACTATAAAGGGACATTGCTGTCGCATATTTGCGACATGGAGGCTCAGAAAAAAAATTGTTATCAGCAAAAAAAAATGTTATAATATGCTTCAGTTGAAAACATTAGCTGCAACTTTCCAAAACTCTTCAAAAAGTTTTAACCGCTAAGGTGATTTCAAAGATATATTTTTCTAAATGAAGATATTTTTTAATAAGTGGGAGAATTTAAAAGTCATTTAGCGTTTAAATTAAACAAAGGTTTCATCCATTTAATGGGAGACAAAAGAGACGTCCCCCTTATTATGACGCGACCTAGAAATGTCTGATGCACGGAGACTAGCCTTTTATTGCGATCATTAGATGCCTTTTTATCTTTGATAGTAATGCCTTTTTAAGCCCGCTTTGATTATCATCTTTTTCCGTTCCTTTTTTCTAAAGAGTGTAATATTTTTCGAGCGTATCATCTTGTATGTAAAATTCTCGTGTCACAATGTTAGTTACCATACTCCTCCGATACGACTCGACCGATTCTCATGATATTTCGTGTGCATTTCGGGTAGGTTCAAGAATCGGCCAACTTCTTTTTTTCATCTCGATATTTCCACGGGATCGAAACTTACGCGGATGAAATCGAGGAGCGCAGCTAGTATATGTATATTTATATGTTTGGCGCTACAGCCGGAAGGGCTTGGCGGTTTTGACAAATGAGATGTTTAATATGTAATAAAAATGACACTGTGTGTTAAAATATATTTGATGGATGGTTTTATTTTTTTCATAGTAAACATAAGATAGATATTGTTCGCGCATCTACGTCACGCATGTCAAAAATACAGTGACTGTGATTGGTTATTCATATTGTCATCGGAGGGACGCTTCGCCATTTTATTGCACTCTTATTAAAAAATTCGCATTAAAACGTCATTGGTTTAACACATAAAATATTATAAAATTTGTAAATATGTATTTTTGAATATATAGCATTACATTAAAATAATCGCAATTTTACTGGCTATCTATATATTATAATCATATCTTATTCAAGTCTACGCCGCAACAGATATTCACATAGAGGTTATACAGATGGTTTGCCCTCCTTTCTCCTTCTCTTCTACATGAGCCACCAGATACACTCATATCGCACGAAACGCAACGGTATCGTGTAAGCGACAGGTACCCTATCGTTCTCGCCCAATTCAGCTGCAATAAGGTGTGGCACTACATCTTTCATGTTATTTATTTATTTTAGTAAAACCTCGCTTTGATCGCTGTAGCGATAGCTCGAATCATCTGCAAGGTCGCTTCTAGTGAGGACTACCTTACTATTCATACGATACACTAATTTCCATAACACCATAGAAGCAATTTCAACCACAGAACCCAATTCCTTACGCTCCTAAGCTAATATTTAATTGCGCCGATAGTTCGAGTACCAGTGCGTATCAATTAAGTTAGCAAACAACGTTCAACCCCCTCCAACCCGTTTTGACCCCTCTTAAACCCTTAAACCGCAACTCGTCCTTTGATGCCTGTCCTTAGGCTAACCCCTAAATCAGTTAGGCGTGGTAATATCAAGGGTTTCTTTAATATGAGACCAAATCAATTCGTAGAAGTATGTAAGGGGCACGTACGCTTAAATTATGGACAAATTGGGCGTCAGTGGAGATCTCGACGAGCGGCAACTGTGCAGCTACTTGTTGAGTTTTGAGTTTCCCATGCCCCTTTGTTGGGAAGTGCTACACATTTATGTAACAATTATGTGTATATTTATGGGCGTCAGAAGACATAAAAATCTCGGACTACTCGTCAAATTACTTTGTCCGTTACGCGTCTAGAGTTTCCTAAAAAAATAACTTCTTCTTTTTCTCGAGTTAGTAATTAAAAAAACTAACTAAGGTGGGTGGACCATGGATAGCCACTTTAACGAGTAAATGCTTTTTATTTTTTAATAGTTGGCCTTCAAAGGAGCATGGCCTTTCATGGTCTACCCACCTCATACGTAATTCTCAAAGTAAAGAAAATTAAAAAATAATGTAAGCGATGTAAACGAGGTAAAGCGATACTAGAAGTAAGAAATACCTAGTGCCCGCAGCGTTGCAACTGAATTTGGCCGGCACCACCGGGGAGGTACCTCTCGCTTACACAATAGCGTTACCGACGTAAGTGATAACTGTGCTGTCGCGTTTCGCGCATTGTGTAGGAGGAATGAGAAGGATGGAGGGCAGCGAATCTGTAAGGCCTTCTTGCGGATGTCTAAGGGCGTTAATAGTAATGAAGATCTGACTCTCGTTAGTCCCCGTATACTATAAAAACAAACGATTTTAGTCCTCATATTTTTCTCATACACCCTTAAATTTCTTAAAGAGTAATCTGAAGAATAACCAAATAAAGCTGTAGGCTTTATGTCAAGGGCTTAGTACACGCAGTGCGTGGGGGTTGCAATGTTAACAGTTAGGGTGACAGCACACACGAGACTTTTAGACGCGGCGCCCGGCGACTTAGTCGCTTTTTAGAAGCTGAATGCATCGACTCGACGCGGGGAGCGCACAATTCGTTGTTGTCCATATTGAAAGCGCGCCGACGCGACGGGCGCGGCGTGCGGGGTGGCCACAGTGAGGCGCGAGCTAACCAGCGGTTAGACGTTTATCTATCTATGGAATAATGATCTGTACATCACTTGAGTTAAGGTTTCTTTTTTATTGAAACAATTTTCGTTGGCGTGACAGAAGCGTTTGAAAATAACACGCGCTGAGTCGCTTAGTGCAGTCGCGTTTGGCTCCCGCCCCCCCCCACAACACGCAGTGTGGACACAAGGCGCGTTTTAATATGTTTGGTATTTCCGCGCCTGCACTAACCAGCGACTGGCTCGCAGAGTGAAGGTACACAAAGTCAAGACGCCAGACTCGGCGACTTAGTCGCTAATGTATGTCTATTAATGTCAAATAACGTCCAAACGCAGTCGCGAGATCGCGATACAGTCGCACGACTTTACTGCGACCGATCGCGAAGAGCCGCTAAATCGTGCGACTGCATTGCTGTCGCACGATGTGACTGCAAAGCCGCCGGTCGCCACGGCTAAGTTTTGTGTGTGCTGTGGCCCTTACCGCGTCAGCCCTTTGTGTTATCTAATTATTGAGATTATTAATATTTTGCGTGGCTTTAATTAAATTTGGAGCCATCACTATCTCAAACGTCACACTTGTGAATTAATAAAGTTACCTAGGGTTTAGCATGTATTATTGTAGGGCAAAGGGGGCAAGTGAGCAGTCGGAGCCATTTTCATGACTACCGATGCGACGCCCACAGTCATCCACATACAGGTCATATAGGTAGCCCTCCTTCCTCCTCCAACCTCCATGGGCCGTTACTTACACACCACACGAAACCCGACAGCACAACTGTGTAAGCGAGAGGTACTTCGCCGTAGGGTTAAGGTAATAAAAAATACCCATGTGTTCTTGTTAAAGGTGAAAAAAAACAACATTGTAGTACCGAAGTTAAATAAAAAAGGAATAAGCATTCAACTGAGGGAATTCTAAATCGTATTTTTACGATAAATAAAAAGGTGTGCGTCTCGGGATGTCTCGGGATGCGTGACAGAAGTGATAACTTATACTATCTAAGTTTGAAATATTTAATATTAGCTTTTCCCCGCGGATTTGTTTGCGTTGAAGCCCTTCAATAAATATCTATGAATATTACATTCAAGTAGAACTGAAATAGGAAAGTCAAACAAACTGGGGCCCAACGCGATACAGTACGAAATGATTTTTTTACCTTTACCATAAGAAGTGAGTACTTCAGAAATGTTTTTTATAACCCTAATAGTTTGCCTCAGAGGGTAAACAGGGGTTACCTGAATAGCCTAACAAAACAGATTAGTGATAGGAAGATGATGGTTGGATGATGAGTGTATGATTGATGGATGATCGACAATTTGTCATCCTCGTCATTTTGGATGAACGTCTAAAATTTAAAGAAGATAAGGAAAAATATTAATAAAAATATAACATGGAGGTAGGAGGAGAAATGAGAGCAGCGCATCTGTATAGCCTCTATGAGCATATCTATGGGCGGCGGTAGTCGTAGAAATGGCTTCGTCGGCTCTTTTGCCCCGCTATGCCATAAAATAACACCGAAGGTCATGTCCAATTCGGCTGCACTTCAGCAGCTCTATGCTGAAACGACTTCAACCTGAATGTTGGCTACGGAGACTTGCCTCTGCTTAGATCATACAGTTTAGTAGACGCTTCTATTCCTCACTTCAATCTCTACTCAGTAAGAACTATATATAACCAGATCTCCCCCTTCGCGCGACCCAGTCGAGTAGACACAGGCGCTCTTTTACAATAATATTACAACAGGTTGTTATCTTACAGGAATAGCCCGCATACGTCAGCCGGGATAAACGGGCACACAAAGGGAGGGTTGGATCGGGAATGCTGGATTATATTGCCATTGATCGTGCACGCACACTCTTACATCAATTATGATGGCTACAGTATGTTTCAAGTCTGGATATACGGTCGTTGACACCACTTGTACCACGCGAATTTATTGCCATTTAATGTGTCGCTATTTACGAAGCCACAGATGTTTTATAATACTAATAAGAGTCAAGTTTGAGTCGGCCTATAAGCACGAACTTCTATATCTTTATTAGTTAGTCTTGACTGACATTTTAACAGTTTAAAGGTTTGTATATAAATATTTATTGTGAGCGTGTGTATGTCACTGAACTCCTCCTAAACGACTCGACCGATTTTGGCGAAACTTTTTGGCTATGTTGAAGAGGATTTTGAAATGGTTTAGATTCACAAATAAGCTCGGCAGATGTTGATGATCAATATCTCGAATACATAATATTGTAGGGTAAAGAAACGTTTAGTTGTTACACGTTACCACGACATTTTTTCTAATATTGACAAGACAACGTCTGTCGGGCAGCTATAAACACGAAAACTATCAAAGTTGAGAGACTTATATTAGCATCTGTACTCGTTTTAAATGAAATAAAGTAAACATAAGTTTGTAATGGTTATTTTCAGCGATATAATTAATATATTTTACCAATTTACGTGTTAATTCCTTTATTTGTACTATAGGTTCACAAAAGTGATAACAAATAAGCTAAATTTGTAACGTTCTAGAAAGTTGAAATTTAATTGGTATTTAAACTAGCGTTAGTACACAAGTAATGACATGATATTTGTTGCTTACCCCGTTGGAAAACTGACGAGAAAATGTGTCGTTATTATTTTTATATGTAGAATATTTGGCAGCCATGTTATTTTTTAAATAAAACGAAGAAGTCCCACAACACAGTATATTCTTTTCACTTCACTTAATCAGTTTATACAATCACTTAAACTGAATACAGCACTGGCACACATCACGTGGACAGCGTAACTTACCGTGATCAACTCAACCCCTCTATTCTATAACATGAGCCCTTTATACAAGCAACCCCACCATTTCCTATTCCACATTCTAATCACAAACTATTTCAATAATACCATTATTACAATAATCACATTATCCTACTAATATTATATGTATATGCGAAAGTTTGTATGCTTGTTACTCCTTCACGCAAAAACTGTAGAACCGATTTTCATGAAATTTGGCACACACATAAAAGACAACTTGGTAACATAGGATAGTTTTTATCCCAAAAAAGTTTCCATGTAATGCCCTGAGATGATTTTCTATTTTACACGGGATCGAAATTTACGCGGGTGCAACCGTGGGGCGCAGCTAGTTGTTTATAAATTACAGCAGATGTCGTTGCTCGGAGCACGTGGTTTTTCAAATTAGAAGCCGCCGTCATATACAATCAGGAAAAATACTAAAGCTTGGAATTTTTACGCTTAGTCGTTTCATTGCCTCAGACTTAAGAAATAGACATAATACAATGTTTATAAAGTTATAATAGCATCGCAATAAAGTACTGAACGTCTAAAATATTTTTCACAAAACGGTTTAGCTACGAATTTTGACTACGTTGTAGACTTATAGTTTCCAAAATAATAACTTTTAGATCTAGGACTTGAAATATTAGAATATATAGAATAAAACTTTGCTTTTTTCTAGATTCCATGAGTTTTTGACAGTGTGATATTAAATCTAGTCTTGTCAAAGTTTTGTTTTTTGTGTGATTATAAATTTCCCGAGTCACAACTAGATATTACGCAGATGTATCTATTTTCCATTCCTTTTATCTATAGTCAAATTATAATACTGATTTGTTTGTTTATTTCTCTAAAGGCAATCTCATAACTGAAGCGATATAAATTATAAAATATATCTTCATCTTGCAGTGTTAATCCATCTCTGAACACTCTGAACACGCTGACCTACAAAATAAATAAAAAAGAAGGATGAATACGAAAGGAGCAGTAAAAAGTAGTAAGAGGTCGCTAACACAAAAACGGCGTACAGGGACAGGAGTGCTGTCGCGTTTCGTGCGGTGTGTAACCGGTGGCCCATGGAGGTGAGAGGAGAAAGGAAGGCAGAGCGTCTGTATAGCCTCAATGCAGATGTCTGGCGTCGGTAGTCATGAAAATGGCTGCTCGTTTATCCGCCTATACCAGAAAAAAAAATTATGTTCACTTAAATTTACGATTCTTACAAATGCAAAAGAAAATGTTTGCGTGATTTTCGTAATGCGACACCTCGGTTGGAATCGCGTGAGAACAATCAGTAAAATGATTTTCTTGTGATTCGATTTTTTTTGGTACTTAGTTAACAGCCTTAACGTCTTCATCGGAAAAAAAAGGACATTTGTTAGACCTATGGTGTTACGGATGTCTGTGGGCGTTGGTGATCACTTTACATCAGGTGGCCCAACTGCTCGTTTACCTTCTATACTATATGTAAAAAAAACAAAGACTAGTCGTGCAAATGACTTCGTCTTTAGCTTTTTAACGCAGTTTTTACGTACCTATATTCGTCCATATGGGATTTGGTTTTCTAAGTTCCTCCCAAAAGTTATAATTTTTCATAAAGATTAATATATACTTTAGATAAATTTTAAGCGGGTAAATCAGTTTCTACGTAGCCAGTTTTTGTATTACATCCCCAATAAAAAAATTAAAAACTTCATAAAATATTATTCAGTAGGTACGCGTAGTTAATAATTTCATTAAAACGCTAGTAATCACGCTACATGATGAATAGACAGAATCTAAAAATTATGTCAAAATTTTCTACCAAAAACCTATTGTTTATTTTATTTTTATTTTTTAATTTTACTTAATTATATTTTTATTTTATTTAGTTAGAAATAATATAAGAAAATAGGCTTGCAACTAGTATACTGAAGTATATCATACATTTTCTCCGTCCCTAACGCTTAATAAGTTATTCGCCACTAAAAAGGAATTTCAAACGGGGCGGGCGAAAATGGATTCCACGCACCAAGCCGATCCGCCCCTTCGAACGGGCCTTGGAAACTAGACTTACATAATACAATCAACATAAGGTACTTCACAAAATGTGCTGTTACAATGTAGACGGGCGTCAACCATATACAACACACAGAAAAGGAAATACTAAAATAAACATATAAAAGGCTAGATTTCTCTGAACCCTAAAAATCCTACATAAATCTTATATTACATGACGTAAAAGGGTCACTACTTTTATATTAGAAAAATATAAGTCATATTACATAAGTCTCAGGTTTTTTCCATTGGCCCTAAAAACCCTTTGCGATAACATCATGAATGGAAATGATTAATACAAAGTACTGAAATATTAACCTCAAAGCTCCTTGTAAATAAGAGTACCTACCTTTTCATGGCGACCTTCGACCTCTGACCTTTAAAGCCAAAGTGAAATCAGGCGCGTGGAGCGATATATTAGAAGCCAATTGTGCTATTTTGAGCCACCATTAAGTCACCCATAATCTTTGCAGAATTGTATATTAATGGTCCATTGTTAATGTTGTTTGTTATTTTGTTACGTAGCCTAATAAACCTTGAGGGTCTAGTGGTTAGACTGCTGCAGCTTTAATTCCCGCATCGGGCACATCTTTTTCTTTAAATTTAGGTAGGTACTAAAAATGAAAGTGTGTACTTTAGACGATACAATTGAAGTAAAACTTAATTATTGAGTTTCATTACCGTAGTTACATTGACATAATATGTCATATGATATTTATTTTTTAACTACCAAAAAGTATCGCTTAAATGAAATTTGAATTTTGAATTTGAATAACAACTTCCAATGGCCTCTCCCGATGAAATTTTTGTAACGCTCTCGCCAGTTTACTCCCTAAGTCAAGCGCGCGTATAAAAGTTTCACTTCAAATAACAATCCTTATGGTTCCTATCCTACACAGACCAGAGAAGAACCAGCGTAGTGTAACGTAACAAACTAAGCCGATCCTCTTCGTTGAGGTGATATAATAAAATATATTATTACATAAATATTTAATGTATTGAAACAGACTGTAATAAAAAACATATTCCCAAGATATAGTTCTCCAGCCGCTATTGTTTCTATGAATATAAATAGCGTACAACGAAATTATCCTCGCCCGTTTTGTGGGCTCATCGGATGATTATGTAAATCATCAAATCAAATCTTTGACGACCAGGCTGGCGCAGTGGTACAGGGCTCGCATAATGCGGGGCATGTTGCGCCAGGGGGCGCGTGTTCGAGTCCTACCTGGGTCATGGATGTTTATCTATGTATTATATGTATATTGTATATCTGTAATAAAAATCTTAAATATATAAAATTTCTTAAATTTATAAAACATATTAAATATATTGTTGCCTAGTACCCGTAACACAACAATCCTTACGGTACTTGGCACGGGGCATAGGCTAACGTGATGTGCTATGACACAGATATTATTACATTATTATTATCCACCGCGCCCACCAGACTTTTATACCATCACTTCACGTCAATGTCGGCGACATCTCCCTGTCGTGCCGGTCATATTTAGCACAGCAATGTTTCTACTTATAATTTGAAAAACATATTGTTGTTACTTTGAGGTTAAAAACACGATAAAATATTAAAGGTACTAGCCAAAACATATACCTTTGCTCGACGTTTCGACTGGGTTACACCAGCCGTACCCGAGCCATCTGACACGACTGGTGTAACCCATACGAAAAGTCGAGCAAAGGTTTATGTTTTGCCTTTAATTATATATTTATTATACCTTTAATATCTTATCGGGATAAAACCCGTAAAGTAACAACAATATATGTAACAAATGAGAAAGGCTCAAACAAATTTGTATAGCTTCGAGCCTAACATCTAAAACCTTAGTATAGGTTTACTGTTGATTCAAACAAATGTATTTCCAAATGCAAATAGCTCATTTCATATGCGGTTTGGCACTGTCGTCGCTTATAATATTAACACAATATTAATTGTAAGTCATAATTAATGGACATAGCTATAGTGGAATGTGTTATTTATCACCGGCATTTTGTTAGAAGAGCTGCGTTGTGGTTCAGTTGACGC
>LUGF01054702.1:15624-38388 GCA_001625245.1 Calycopis cecrops | reverse complement strand
AGCCGGTGGTCCATGGAGGTGGGAGGAGAAAGGAGGGCAGCGCATCTGTATAGCCTCTATGCGGATGTTTGTGGGCGTCGGTAGTCATGAAAATGGCTCCAACTGCTCGTTTGCCCTACTATACCATAAAAAAAAAAGATAACATTATTACGTTATCTATAGCTGCTGAAGTGGGAAGTATAATTTTGCAATAAATTGTCATAGTCGCCATAGTTAAGGTTATAACCATAAGTTAATTTAATTTTGTTAAACTGTTTGTTTTTGGACATTTTTAATGTGAATAAAAAGTGGAAATATTACCTATAAAAAGTAAATTATTTTATAAAAGTATAATTTATTTTAATTTCATTTATTTTGTTTTATGTAGTAAAGCCAGTGCCAGGTAAAAGTGCCAGCCAAACTGGGTCTTTATCTTAAATTATGCCGATGTGGAAGTCATGACAAATTTGTTTGGGATTTCTTGGTGGTTCAGGAATGAGAAGGACGGCAACGCATCTGCACATACGAATGCTAGTGTACATCGGTAGTTCTCAAATGATTCCGATTGCTTGTATTTCTTCCTAAACGTACGTATATGTTATGGTTTACCAGGATGTTTATTAGACCTTAGCTACTTCTGATGAAAAGACTGATATGGCGCGGTGATAATAAAATGAAACTGTAACGGTGAGCGCAACGGTTTACCGACATTTCGTCGCTGATAATTCACTCCAGTTCACGTTTTTATATGGTATAGGGGGCAAACGAGCAGGAGTCATTTTCATGATAACCGACGCCCATATACATCCGCATAAGGGCTATACAGGCGCGCTGCCCTCCTTTCTCCTCCCACTTCTACGGGCCACCGGCTACTTACCGCACGAAACGCGACAGCACAGCTGTCACGCCGGTCTCGCATAGGCGACACTACCTCTTACTAAGTGCTTTTATTCTAAAGTAAACTCTAACCACATGCTTACCCTGACATACATCTTATTATTTTATTAATAAAAAGGAAGTGACGTATCGACATGACCCCAAAATCGAGCGGAATTAAAAAGTACCCTACTGGAGAGCAGCTCAAGCGTGAGGAATACGCTTCGAGATTTCCGAATTACCTTATTCGGTGGAAGGTATGTGATGGATTAGGTAGCGATTTTCTTTTAATATTACAAAGAACTCCTTCAATAACTGTAAGATTCTTGACCATGTTACTCAAAATCTAACGGTATAAGTATTAGATTATTAATATTATTTAATAATATTAGGAAATTAATAAAATATTTAATAATATTAGGAAAATAATATTAGCCGGCACGATCGGAGGAATATCTCTCGTTTGCATGAAACCAGCGTGAAGTGACAGCTGTGCTGTCGTGTTTCGTGCGGTTTGTATGTAGCCGGTGGCACATGGTGGGAGGAGGAAGGGGGGGTAACGCATCTGTTTAGTCCCCATACGAATGTCTACGGGCTTCGGTAGTGAGAATGGCTCCGATTGCTCGTTTGCCCCTTATACTATATAAAAAACCAAGAATTGATCTGACAGCAGGATGACCTCAGAAGTATGTTATCGTGTTTCGTGTAGTTTGTGAGTAGCCGGTGGCCCAATGAGGAGATGGTGTAAAGAAGGGCAACACATCTGCATAACCATTGTCATTATCATTATCATCTTAGAATAGATCCAGCAACTACCAAGTTGTTCTTATGTTTCATGTTTTCCAATGCTAATAAAAATACACTAAAAGGCAATACACTAAAATTAATTGTGTAGTGCCCATTGTCATTAAATGTAATCTATATGAGAATTTAGTTTTACATAAATATTAAAAAACGTAACCTTTTAGGACTTTTTTAAAAGAATAATTCAAATTTAGAATAGTTATTTTCACTAAATATAGTAATTATGCAGCGCAGATAAAAGAAGCGAGGATAACAATAAATCTTCTATCCAGCCAGTAATAAGTGCTATCGTGTATGCTGAAAAAGTAGAACAATAAAAATTCACACGTTCCGTAATGAATTATTAGAATTTATGATGACATTAATTCTAATAATGTTGCCATCCGAATCCTTCTAATAAAAATGTTTCGCGAAATTCTCTTGACAATATTTTATGTTAACAGCCAGTAAAAAGATGTACGACTTGGTAATGGCAACACGTCTTCCAGTGAAAGACACATTGTTTTTGTTTACCCAATGATTTATTCTTGTTTTGCTTTAGTAATTGAACGTGAACATCTCATACGCTAGGATATTCAAAAATGAGTGCACAAATTCAAAAAATGATTGTATTTTTACATTTTCGTGTAGGTACTTTACTTAATCAAGAAAAAAAATTACAGTTTTATTATTTTTACATGAATTTTTACAAAAATATAAATATATATAAACATCTAATATCTTTGTAGTCTAGCCGTAAGTTCTGTTACAAAGAAAAAAAATTATTGCAAATAATATTTATTACTTTTACAGTGTGTTAGTTTAATAAAAATTTTAATTGTTTTATAATATACTAATATAAAACAATTAAAAATACAAAACGCTTAGTCGAAGTGGTTTCCATTGGCTGTGCAATACAATCTTTTAAACGTTGAGGCCAGTTATCACTAGAAGCACATATTCTTTCAATGGGGCGAGATAAAACCTTTTGCTTTCGGTCAGGATTTATTCGAATTCTTTCCCTTACTGCTTTGACAACCTTTTTCGTATGAACATTACGTGGACGGCCAGATCTTTCTCTGCCACAAACAGAGGAAGTCTCGTTGTACCTATTAATAGCTCGGTACACAAACATTTGACTAATACCAAGTGTATGGAGAGTTTTAAAAACTGCATTGGGCTCCATACCTAGTTTGTGTAATGCAATCACAGCGATTCTGTTCCCTTTATCACCCCACTCTATTTTAATATCGCAAAATATTATACAATATATAGGCGTCAAAATGCGAAAATACAATGAACAATCGTATAAAAATAACAGATTCCAAATTCAAATGTATTTTTTTTTTATTTTTAATTGTTGTTACAATTATTAATAAGTATTTATGGCCAGACTAAGTATAAACTACAACAGTCATTGGTACAGCACGTTTGAGTATATTAAATAAATAAATTAAATCACTCTAGCGCCCAAAATTAACCAATGAATAGGATAAGGAAAGGCTATTGTGTTACAAACGACTTTATTTCGCCTGAGGTATCAAATCTCTTGCGTTTCACTCCCATAGCCAAGCGCTACAGCAAAGATATCGTTTTATGCCGGTATTTTGTGTGCGAGAAGTGAAGCATTAGGCGTACCTCTTACAATAAAAAGTATTGAAAGTGCTACGGGCTTGACCTTTGAATAAAGACCATTAATTTTATCGTTTTTGCTTAGTATATGAAAACGAATAAGCGGTTTTCATGTGAATAAGAGGTACCTCCCCGCTCGTTCCATTTCAAAATGCAGAATCGGACTAGCTCTTTACAAACTTCACTGTGAAATGGTCACAACAATATTGTAAGCCGAAATGGACCAGCACAACCAAGGCTTACACGATAACGGCGTAAAGTGCCAGTTGTGCTGTCGCGTTTCGTGCGGTGTGTGAGTAGCCGGTGGCCCATGGAGGGGGGGAGAGGAGGGTACCACATCGATATAGCCTCTATGCGGATATCATTAGGCATCGGTAGAAATGGCTTTTATTGCTCGTTTACTTTATACTATAAAAAATGTGTGTTTCTTTAGACCACACAACTGAAGTAAAACTTGATTGTTTTAAATGAAAAATACATAAATTCATTATCATAGTTACAATGACATTATGTTATATCATATTTTCTTTTTAAATACAAAAAAGTTTCACTTAGATCGAATTTGAATTTTGAATTAGAATGACAACATCCGTCAGCGTCGCCTGATCAACACATTTTTGTAACGCTCTAGACAGCTTACCTTCCAAGTCAAGCGAGCGTAAATAAATTTTACTTAAAAAAACAATATAACTAGACTGATACCTAATATCCATCAACCGTAGCGCAATAATCATCTACATTTTTCAATTACCCTCCCGCAGCCTTCAATAAAAAACGTTTGTATCATGCAATTCGTCCATTTGTAAGATCCAACAGAAAGCGTTCTATTAAATTAATAAAGCGCTTCGGTAATTCTTGCCAATAGGGAAATATTTCCTTTTCACGTTTTTGATTTCGTTTATTAGATATTACTCAGCTTTGCCCGGATGTAGCTGTGTTTTTTATTATTATTTGTGATATATTTTTCCCGAGAATTTTATTAATAATTTCATTGTTACTTGAAAGATGACGAATATTGAATTAAATACCAAGGAACTCAGCGGAAAATATATTTCGGAGTATAAATATAAATGTCACTTGTATTATTATGACGGATGTAACTACACCTCATACATTGAACATAGGTTTTAACAATCAGTAGAGTAGGTTGCATGTTTGCATGCGACTACGCGTCAAGAGGGGGGTAATCTTTCATGAGCATTTGTATGGTATACAGGGTTAATTTTTGGTCACCGGCCAAATTTTCAGGTTTGGTTCAGAATCAATAATACATTCGATTTATGAAATAAAAAATATTAAAAAATAATTAAATACAATTACTTTGTCCAATGTTGTAAAACATATTTCTTGGTCACCACATGCATCACACTCGCGACTCACGGTATGCCGACGTCACTGACCTTGAAGTCGATACATTTCTTGTAAGAACAACAATTCGATGTATTTTTAATGACCATTTCAAATTGATTTTTATTTAATAAAATATTACAATTAGACGATAAACTTTAAAATACACTCTTGAAATGATGTCTACTTCCTTATTTTAAAATTTGGCCGGTGACCAAAAATAGCCCTGTATATACAAAAGCATACCTATATACTGTATGTAGATATCTATGTCCACTGCTACATCCAGAACGACTCAACAGATTTTTTTTTAATGGTTTAGGGAGCAAACGAGCATTCAGAGCCACTTTCATGATTACCGACGTCATAAACACCCGCGTAGAGGTTATACAGATGCACCGCCCTCCTTCCTCCTTCCTCCACGGGCCACCGACTACTTACGAACCGCAACGCAACAGCACAGCTTCCACTTTACACCGGCTTCGTGTAAGCGAGAGGTACCTCTTCGGTTATCCCGGCCCAATTCGTGTACATGCATGCAGCGTAACACTACATACTATGTAGTAAGCGTATCTCCACTTGCCTATACATGCACAAATTTCCATCTGACACTCAAATTTTTACCGACAAGAAATGTCTAACGCCTAAAGACGTCATCCAAAAAACATGAGAAACATTTATAACAACGAAGGACGGGTACTACCTACCCTTGCTATATCATATTATTTTTTGAACACGTGTATGCAAATCCAGCTTACAATGGCTTTAATACGAACAATGCACGATCTCAAACCCTGGAGACCAGCTCAGTGTGAGACGTGTGTTGAATTTAATCGGGATTACCTCGACGAACGAATTTCCAGCTAATGATACACAAACAAGCTTTCTAGTTTGTTTTTAATGAGTTGTTGATTAGTTCTTTAATTAGAACTCTTGACCGATGAATTTGTTGCTATTTTTCGTAATTTTTTATTCAACACCTGGATGACCGAGTTTTGCTAGGTATTTATTTACATACGAATCACTTAATGAAAGATGAATAAAATAGGACATAAATAAAAATTAAAAAAAAGAAAAGTGACTGTAGATTCGATCCTTGTATCTCTAATAGTAAGTAATGTCTTATTAATAGAAAGACACGTTTATAATACATAAAGAAATGTATTTGCATGGTTATTTATACATAATAATTAATAAAAGCTATTAATTATTTATGAATTTGATTAGGTTACCACTAACACGCCACTAGGGAGACATGATTAGATTAGATATACGTGATAAGATTAACTACATCGAGTTAAGGAGAATAATCCGGTAAGAGCTGGCTGCTTTCCTAATTTCAACCCAGTTCGGATACGAGTGAGACTCGTGTCTTAGGGTTTTTTTATGGTATTGGGGGCAAAAGAACAGTCGGAGCCATTTTCATGACTACCGACACCCATAGACATCAGCATAGAGGCTATACAGATGCGCTGCTCTTCTTTCTCCTCCTTCCTTCATGGGCCATCGGCTACTATGCATATGTTATAGAGTAGTTTGACATATATAGAGTTACTTCACATACCTAATATAGAGACTATGTTGTCTTTATTATAGTATTTGTATAAGCCTAGAGTTGCTAAAATATATATTTTTGTTTTAGTTACAATTGATAAGACATAATGTTCAGACTTTATGAATATGTATACATATTTTGTTAGTCTAGTAATCTCAGGCAAAGGTCTCGGATACCAAAGTTTATGGTTGTTTGTGTGGTAAAAGTTATCACAACATTAAAATCTTTTTAATGACACTTGTGAATAAGGTCTGAGAAGTCTTGAAGACAATTCCGGAACAACGCGTTGACATAATTGAGTTTTGTACAATAAACCGAGTTCTTTTCTTGTTGATGTATAATTGGGTTAAAAAAAAAATATAGTAAAAGTGAATTCGTCGTCGTAGTCGTGAAAATGGCTCCGACTGCTCATTTGCTCGCATATCATAAAAAAAATAGAAATTAAATTTTGCTGTATCGTATACATTTACAAATTGTCACATACAAAACTTATCTAGTAAGTTGTAAAAATTGAGAGGCAATCTTGTTCTGCCACAGAAATTCGTGAATAGATTCCGGGGTAGGAGGATAAAATGTCATTGGGATTTTTGTAACGGAATTTTTTTTTAATCCCGGTGTTAGCGCTCCTAAATCATCCCGTGGTATTAAAAAATTTGTAGCCCCTAATAATTTAAACTACAATTGTATTTTCAAGCGCTTGTATTATAATATCTGTCGTGGTTGGCTAGTCTCTTCGTAGATTGTGCTGTCGCGTTTCGTGCGGTGTGTATTGTAGCCGGTGGCCCATGGAGGTGGGAGGAGAAAGGAGGGCAGCGCATCTGTACAGCCTGTACGCATAAGTCAAGGGGCTTCAGTAGTCATAAAAATGGCTCCGGCTGCTCTTTTGTCCCCCCATACTATTTAAAAAAAAGCCTAGGTGAACGAGACGGGGTCCATTTACTTTTACTCAACAGATAGACAGACAGACAGAGGACCAACATATTTATCTTAAGTTCCTGTATCATTTTGACGTATGGAATACAACTTAACCAACTTTGCGAGAGGATTAAGTAAGTGAGGCTCTGATTAACCATCCATGTTCAGCCAATTATGAAAACTAGATAACTTTTTTTTTGGATTTGAACCAGCTACTATTTTGTTTCGTATTGAAGAACTGAAGAACGTCTTGGAAATTAACGATGAAAGATATCCAGCTATCACTCCACGAAGACAATATTTCACGAGATCCTCGGAATATTTTAAGCCTTAATCCTTTTATTTAAACGACAAAAAAGGCCAAAAAGAGGCGAACAAATGGTAAGCTTATCGCTCGGATCTCAACCAGGGAGAAAGTGAAAACATTCTGTTTCACAATTAAGTTTGTGTGAATCGCGCGAATAATTCGACACTGGCGAAGCACATTCCGCTAACTTGAATTTTGTCCTTTTTTCTTTTTTTTTCGGACAAATGACTAATCTTTCTGAGATTAGTCATTTTTATGTCAATAGGAGGAAGGATTTGCCGAATTAAATCGTCTCTTTTTCTCTCGTCTTTCATCTCGTCTCGTCTTTTTTTTATTAATTTGTTAAAGTAGCTGTATATATCGCTCATTATACTTACCTACTGTTGCACTGTCCTGTGAAGAATTTTAAATAAAATTAAATAATTGAAATGATTTTTTTTCTGTAGATGCTGTTGAGCTTTTATTACAAACATTATATTATAATTATAATATTAGTGAAATTATTATAATTAAAAAATAAATAATTAATATATTAGTTAAAGCCCTGTGATTTAATGAAAAGTAGTATATATAACATGTAGTCGAGTAGGTAGGTAGGTACAGAGTCTGAAGAAAAAAATGTTATTAGAATTTTTCTATTTGTCGGCGCCTTCGGTTCTACAGATGCTCTATCTCCAGTCTTATCAAACGGCCGACTTATTAGAATAAGGAAATGGAACATAAAAAAGAGTATACCGTCAGCTGACTGCAAGAACTCATTAACTGACATTTACAAAACTTTGAGAAATCAATTTTTCCATTAATTTTTATTAGAGTGTTACCAAAACTAATTAATAGCTTAGTTTTGGTTTCAATAATAACACGATATAGTGCTAATCTACACTAATAATATAAAGCTAAAGAGTTTGTTTGTTTGAACGCGCTCTGTAACTACTGGTCCGATTTGAATTTTGTGCGAGGAAGCCTATAGACTACTTTTTACCCGACTGCGGTAAAAAAACGAATGCACGTAAACGAAGTTACGGGCTTCCGCTAGTAATAAATAATTGATTTCTCAATGTTTTGTATATGTCAATTAATGAGTTTTTGCAGTAAGTCGACGATACCGTGCACTTGTGACTACGTACACAGTTGTGCAGTGTATTATATCCAGCGCAGTTGGCTAGTTTTCAAAGAGGCGAGTACCTACTAGATATGGATACTTTCAGCAAAAGTACGTATATTATTAGTAACTAGATCTAATATGTGGCAACAGCGACGGATGAGGCCTGATGATGGTAAGTGATTGGTTTGCTTGACGATGCATACGTCAGAATTGGATGGACGTAATACGATTATGTTAATTGATCTCCAATTGACTAATATAAATTGAACATTGAATATCTTGAGAATTTCTAGCAACTGTAGACTCGCAGCTCATATTTTAGTTTATAATTATATCTGTCGCTCTTCTTGACTGGCGCGTTTCAATTTCGTAAACAAAAAAAAAATAATGTTAAAATATACTACTATAAGACATATTTGACGTGCTGTCGCATTTCGTGCAGTGTGTAAGTAGCCGGTGGCCCATGGAGGTGGGAGGAGAAAGGAGGGCAACGCAACTGTTTGTCCTCTATGTGGATGTCTATAGATATTTACTTAGTCTGACCATAAATACTGTTACCATCAAAATAAAAAATATTGCATTTTAATTTGGAATCTGTCATTTTTATAATATTGTTTATTGTGTTTTCTCATTTTGGCGCTAATATACTGAACAATATTTTGCGATAATAAAATGGAGTGGGGTGATAAAGAGAACAGAATCAAAAAAATCAAAAATGCAATTTTAAAATCTTCGAATTTATATTTCAATTATTTTATCATTATTAAGTATTAAACTGTAAAAGTCATAAATGTTATTTGCAATTAATTTTTTTTATTCTGTGTAATAGAACTTTTGGGTAGACTAGTTAGTAGGATATCGGTAGTTATGAAAATGGCTCCGAATGCTCGTTTGCAACCCTTAACCATAAAAAATGTATTTTAATAGGCATCGATAATCCTCAGAAGATTGACAGCTTCATTGCCTCTATACATTTAATAACAGTTCAAAGAATCAATAATTTCTTCCATCTTCTTAACGGATTATTTTTCTTCGATTGTTTTTTAGCAAAAGAGTTTTCGCTATTATTTTGAAAATAAAATGGAGCTCCGAATCAGCACCATTCATATGATGATACTTTTAGGTTCACACGCATGTTATGTACATGAGGAAAATTATTACAGTGTCAACTATGTAGATCAGCGGTCGCCAACCCGCGGTGCGTCGACGTGTACTTACGGCCCGCGAATGTCTTATAAATAAGTTATATGGGAGGAGAGGCCAAACTAAAATAAAAAAAAGGTTGTTGGTAGTTTGTATAGTACGCGTACGATGTACTATTAAGTAACGTTACTCGGCAGTGTACTATAGTACACATCACCCAACGCCAACTCGGATTATTCGGATAGTGTCACTCTAGTACTACAGGACTAAGTGTACGAGAGTAAAGTGTACGATTAATTGTACTGGGACAGTAAAAGTGTGAGCGAGACGCATAGCCGTGTTTCGATTACATGCATTCGGATTCACTCAAACTATTCTTATTTAATTTAAGTAGAATGTAGCGCTTTATATTCTATATAGTTATATAGTATATATCTACGTATTAAAACCTTTTAAGCGCTTTTTTTGCGCGCAGCATATTATTTATAAATTACAGCGTTAAAGTTTTTAAAGCATGATACGTTTAAACAGTCTTAATGTAATTAAGCGCTTACAGCGCATTAAGATGCAATTGTGACGTTAATCATCGCATCGTTTATCTCCAAAAGACAGGTGTACTAATAGTACTAATAAGATGTACTAGTACGTTTTAGGACTGTACTAATAACTGTGAGCACCGAAAGGTGTCTGAATAAGCACAGGACTAGTTGTTGAGCTTCTAGGGTGACTATCACAAGCAAGGCCCACGTTTATTTATAAAAGGTTGCCGACCGCTGGTGTAGATAGTCTGTAGGTACTATAACTTAACTACCACATAAATACTGCCAATTACTTCTGACCAGTAAAACCGAAATTTGAGGTTTATTTTGCACTTAAATCCTATTAGGCTAACAGGAACCTGTAGTTGACACGTAGTTAAGTATTTTTAGTATGTCTAATATAAAATCCAATTTACTACGCTTCAGCCTCAGAATCTATTACGTGGAATAAAGATAAAAACTTGCACATTTTATTAATAGTACAAGGGGGCAAAGAAGCAGTTGGAAGTATTTTCATGACTATCAACGCCCATAGACCTCCGCATAGATGTTATATGGCGTGGCCGTATTTCCTCTATCTAACGCGACAGCTCACAACTATCACTTTAAGTAAGCGAGAGGTACTTCCCCGGTCGTGCCGACCCAATTAGGTTGCATGCGCGCACCTTGGCACCCCTTACTATTAATTTCTTGGCGATATGTTTACAATCATGTTGTGCTGTTGCGGGCACAATGTCAATAATGTAAGTCTCTCCTAAAATCTTGCCAAACATTTATGTCGATTACGAAAATTTTCCTCCATTCGAAGGCAGCAATTGCCGAGTCCGTGAACCCCCATAAATTTCCCATCTGATTAACTCTTTGGTGAAATGAGAAAATTCGCCAAATTGACCCACATTTTCCCGCAAGGCTTGTCGGGCTTACATCGGACACATATGAACAGATTCAGGTTACTAAACAACATTAGTTGTGTAAAATTAATACTTACATGAGACCGGTGTGTGTGACAGCTGTGCTGTCGCGTTTCGTACGGAGTGTAAGTAGCAGTGGCACATGAAGGTGGGAGGAGAAAGGAGAAAGGAGGGCAGTGCATCTGTATACTCTCTCTGCGGATATTTGTGGGCGTCGATAGTCATGAAAATGGCTCCGATTGCTCGTTTGTCACCTCCTATATCATAAAAAAATCCTTCTCTACGCAATCACCGAATTGAGACACACACTACATCTATCACTTTACCTCCCTGGTCGTGCCGGGTCGCTTAAGCTACATGCATGTATGCAGCGTAGCATTACCTCTTATTTGTAAATGTAAGCTTAATTTTCCACATAGTGAAAACTTCTTTCTTTCCTTCAAAGATTAAGTAGTGACACTTACGGTCTCGTGTAAGCGAGAGGTACCTCTTAGGTCGTGCTGGCCCAATTCGGCTGCATGCAACCATACAGTGTGGCACTACCTCATACAGAAAATAGTCACAATGACACTACATAAATTAGGTAACAATCGCTCGATCGCTCAATTGCCAACAAAACAGATGCCCTCATTTCTATATCGCTCAATCGAGCAAAGTGGTAATGGAGTTGCTGGTAATAAAAAAATATACCAATAATAAAATAAAATGTTATATCACGACCTAGTAACGCTTCTGCGTATGCCAATAATATTATACTACCCACATTATTAGCATGTACGCTCTGAGTATCGCAGTTAAATTGTAGGATTCAATATTAAAATTCATAATGTAAACTGATAATAATTATTGCCAATTATAATTGGCCAGTATCAGTGACTTGTGTGAATAGTTACTCCTACGATATATATATTTTTTTATTTGTGGGAAAATGCTTTACGAACTGCCACCGGTCTTGGGTGATTCGATGGATGTATGGGACTTGTGGCTGAGCCGAATATTCACTAAAACCCCGCCGCACGTGCCGTCACCGGCCTGTATTGAGCTATCTGTCAGCAACAGGGCATCTCGGCAGCTTTGCAGTCCTTCATAGGGCCCGAAGTCGTCTTATAGGGGGCATGACGCGACAACCAACATCAGCCCCCTCCGACGTCAAGGCCGTGCAATGAGGCCAAGTTCCAGCCTGACCTCTGGTCCTTGTTAGGGAAGCGGCATAATCTGCGGGTAAGCTCACAATATACTTAGTACCAGTACGTTATTTTCATTCTCGCTTTAGTCGAGAGTAAAACTTTAGCGCCTTAAATTTCTATTGTAGCAAATATTTTAGTAAGATACACCATGCTGCATGCTGAATGTGACGATCGAGATTGGGAGGTACTTCTTGCTCACATTATGACAAGTACGGCTGCGGTCTTTGAGTTTCCAGTGACCTATTGAAGAGGTAGCACGCTACACCTCTGCATAAAAATTATGCGATTGTCTATGAATGCCTTTTAAAGGCTATTTATTCTTTTGCCCATCCTATCCTAAATGTAAAAGTTTGTATGTTTGTTTGTTTGTTTGTTTGTTACTCCTTTAAAAACTGCTGAAACAATTTTCATGAAATTTAGCACACACATAGAAAGTAACTTTGATTAACGCATAGGACAATTTTTATCCCGAAAAAATGTTTCTATGGGATGTCATGGGATGATTTTCTACTTTCCACGGGATCGTAACTTACGCGGGTGAAACCGCGGGGTGCAGCTAGTTTGACTATAAAAAGTGTGAGCTTTAGACCTCACAACTCACTTAAAACTTAATTATTGATTTTCATTACCGTAGTTACAATTACATAACATTATATGATATTTATTTCTTAAATACAAAAAAGTTTCACTTTGAATTTTGAATTAGAAAGACAACTTGGCCTCGCCCGATGTGTGATTTTTGTAACGCTCTCGCCAGCTTACTCCCCAAGTCAAGAGTGCGTATAGAAGTTTTACTTCAAAGCATTTTCTTATCTATATACCCAAACTAATAAAGAAACTTTTAACGTCCTTTCCTTTATCTTTCTTGGCGTAGCGTCAAGAAAACGCAATTAAAAATCAGCTAATAAACAAAAGATTAATGACCAACCTACACAGACAAGTGACCCGCTGAATTCAGAACAGCCATGGCTTTTTTCAACGTTAAAAAATCCTCCCCCTTTAAATTGCCCATCTCGCAACACCCCGTCTATCCGGATCTTTAATTACTTTAATTAATGGTTGGACGATGTGAAACCGACGGAATTTATGTTTCATGGCTAAGGGTGCTTCGTCCTTTAATTGCTTCGGGATTTATGCTCATGGGTCAAATAAAAGATGGCGTATGTTATGTGGAAGGGTCATAGAACTTTGAGGGATTTTCATTAAAAATTTACGGGGCTTGTCTCGATTCATACCAAGGATTTCTTCTTCATTATGTACAAAGATATTTAGGTAAGCACTCTAACAGATGATTCCTACTCTATCGTCCACCAGGGTACAACGTATACGATAAAAAGAGGAATGGGCAGCACCAATGTCCACTTCATCGTATTGTTTCAGAAATGTTATAGTGTACAACCAATTTAACGTAAATATTAGCTATTAGCGGAAGCCCCAAACTTCGTTAAAGTAAATCCGTTTTTTTACCGCAGTCGGTTAAAAAATGTCTATTCTAGGGGTGTAACACCGCCATCTTCCTGACTCCGAACTGTTATTAGAAATCGAAAAATCCCAATAACAATTTTTCGTCCGACCCGGGATTTGAACCCTGGACCTCACGTCTGTGGTTGAACATGCTTACCACTAGACCACGAGGCAGTCATGCAAATTATACAAGCAGGTAGCTCAATCAATGAGCCAGTACAACTTAGGTCATGCCCTGCCAACTCAACTGCAATTCAATAAGCACTAGAAGCTGAGGCCCTGTATTGAGAGCTAAATATTGAGTTCTGTAACTTGGCACCAGACCAAGTTAACGCAATCTGCGAGGGCGCGATGTGGCAGTTGTGATTCACAGCACTTTCGTTGCCTCTGTCGAAGAGTTCGAGCGGTAATATCCAAATATTGAAATAAGTTGGCGAAATGTGAAGTTTGTTTACAACAAGCAGTTGGAGCATTTTTAATGACTATCGACACCTACAAACATCCGCACAATCGTCATGCTTCCGTCATTTCCTCCAATGACGCATCGGAAAATCCGAACCGCAGCTAACGCGATGACAATGTCACTTTGTGGTGATATCTTGCAATTAAGATATAGTCGCTATCTCGTTCTAAAAGGCCGTTTTGATTTCATCAAAACAGTCGTAAATAATATGTGGACTTATTACACTACGTTACCCTAGTCCCGTGCCAGGTACCGTAAGGACTTGTGTTACGGATACTAGACAATTTAATATATTTTATAAGTTTAGAAGTTTTTTTAATTACAGATTTTTATTATGGAAATACATAGATAAACCAGGACCTAGGCGGGTTTGAACTCGCAACCCCCGGCGCAACATGCTCCGATTATCCGAGCTCTATACCACCGCGTCAACCGGTCTTCAAAAAAGACAATGATTATAAAAAAAACACTCGTAAACTTGAGTAATCAATATACATTATACATCGTGTGTTCCAAATTAACGACATTAAATATTAAGTTCCAATTATCAAGCAATCGTCCATATGCCACTTCTCAAGCGCGAAATAACAATGTCCCGAAACTATTAAACTCCGCTATAATTGCCGTGAATTTTTGTTTTCTTTTTTTACGGAAAACGAGCAGTCCGAGCTATTTTTATGACTACTGACGCCCATAGACATTAGCATTGAGGCTTTACAGATGCGCTGCCCTCCTTCCTCCTCCCATCTCCATGGGCCACCGGATACTTACACATCTCACGAAACGCAATAGCACAGTTGTCACTTTACGGCGCGCGCCGGTTTCGTAATAGCGAGAGGTACCTCCCCGGTCGTGCCGGCCCAATTCAGCCGCATGCAAGCATGCAGTGTGGCTCTACCTCTAACTAAATTCGAAACCATTCGAGCTTGTTAATTAAATAAAGGAGTAAGTAGTTCTATTATCATGTGTAATATTTGCATAAACTTAAGACATTTTATACCAATTTTCTTATCAAAAGAAAACGAGTATAACTCCAATTAAGAAACAATATGATATAATAAATTCGTCAATTATACTATAATTTGTAATTTAGACAACCAAATTGCGGAGTTAGTAATTGTATATACTGTACAGTGTACACAATACGCCACGATTTCGAATCCCGTACAGGTCATGCATGTTTGTACAGTAAGTTATGTGGTTGCACACCACGCTAGTCTAGCTCCAAACTAAGTGTTGCAAAGACTTGTATTTCAGGCACAAGATAATAGAAATATATACAATACTGTTTGTAAATGTAAGATTTTTATATTATATATTTCATAGTAAAATTATACGTAATAAAAATTATACATATATTTTACAAATGTAAAGATCCATGACCTGACCGTGATTTGAACGGTCGTCTCGCCTCATATATTATTAACAATAGGCTAGACTAACGTGATGTTAGTCGAGAAATAATTGAACTTAATATATTAAGTACATAAAAAAATTTTTACAATCAACGTTCGGATTTTCCGAAATCTTCGGTAAGCCTTCGGTAACCAATACACGCTTGTTATTAATTAATATTTTGGGGATCGACGTCTATTTTTATATCAGCTGTAACACGGACACAAAGAAACATCGGATAAGTGTTATAGCAATAAGGATTATTAATTAATAATTATGGATGTCTGTGGGCGTTGGACCTTACATCAGGTGATCCAATTGCTCGTTTGCCTAATATGCTATAAAAAATAACCTATTCTATAAGAATATAAAACGGCCGTTCCCCATTGTGTGATTTTTTAAATACAACTACTGAAGGGAACAAGGGTTGAGAATTGTTACCTAAAGTATGTTGTACAAAGTCCAACATTCTATAGTTTATAATAATTTAATTCTACATCAGCAACAGTCACATTCATTGCATTTGACCAAGGAATAAATCAGTACATACACTCGTTGAGTTTGGTTATTCCATCCCTACTCTTACACAGTAGAACAACAGTTTCCCCTATATTCTATAACACAATACAGATTATGTTGGTCCTTCGTTATACTAGATCTTACTGTCGCGCGTATTATTAAAGAATAGTTCACAGTTGCTTTGAGATTTCAACTTTTGTTTTTATTCCTATCTATAAAATATAAGAGTTAGCTAAATTTAGGAGACTTGCTCACCGGATACGTACCCCACTGAACGAGCAGTCGGAGCCATTTTAATGACTACGGCGTCCATACACATCTACTTCCCCTCTCTCCTTCAAGGGCCACCGGCTATTTACACACCCCGCATGAAAAGTTAACAGCATAGATATCACTTTTCGACGGTACCGTGTAAGCGAGAGGTACCGGTAGTGCCGGCCCAAGTCGGCTGCATGCATGAAGTGGCGTGGCACTACCTCTTACTGACAATACACATATTATTGTAAGTAAAGTAGAATATCTAAAAAGGACGCATTATATTGGACTATGATAAATATGATCAATGTTAGCACTCTGTAACATATAAGATACGACGTGTCACAGTGACATTTCTGATTCCGCTGCAACCTCGTTCCAGCGAGATAGCGTGTCAGTAAAATGCGGAATTTATGCGCGCGGTCCACTGATCTCTATGTAACTGGATAAAATAGAAATTAGTATGTAACATATAATTAAATTAATGAAAGTTGAAAAAATAGAATTATTATAAAATTACTGTTTGATCGTTAGCAATTCTGCAGAATATAATAATCAGTCACTAAGTATAATAGTCAGTGTTTCAGTATAGTATTTCCTCGACCTACACTATGATTACTTACACGTACCCATAGTTAAGAGGTTTTCATAAAATTTCTCAACTCGTAAAATTACGTAATATTCGTTATCTTTTCTATGCTTGTTTATTCTAAATAGCTATTAACGGCTTCTATAATATAAGTTTATCGTTTACATTTGATCCCAATTATTATTAAATAGTTGATATGTTGTGAATGTATTTATACCCTAGCTTACGAGAAATTGTCTTACGCAGTTAAATTTCGGTCCCGCCTATCGCGACGATTTGGTGTATTATTATATTATAACAAAGTAAAAATAAATATTATATCATAACATGTTTCAAAGCATTTAAACATTAAACTTTATCAAAATTCAGAATATCGTCAGTAAGATTTAGTGCCACACTGCATGCTTGCATGCAGCCGAATTGTGCCGGCACGACCGGGGAGGTACCTCTCGCTTACACAGCTGCAGCTACGACAGCTGTGTTGTAGCGTTTCGTGCGGTGTGTAAGTAGCCGGTGGCCTATAGAGGTGGAAGGAGAAAGGAGGGCAGCGCATCTGTGTAGTTTCTATACGGATGTCTATGGCCGTCGATATTCATGAAAATGGCTACGACTGCTGGTTTGTCACCCTATACCATAAAAAAAGACTTACTCTACGCTGTATCTTACTGGATAGTCAATAACTCAGATGGTGTTCTAGCGGTGTAAATAGCGAACTATGTTATGAGCTATCTATAGATAGAGATCAGCGATTTCAGCACAGATAGCATGTCAGTAAAAAGGAATTTATGCGCGTGATCTAAAAGACATCTGCGTCGTGAGATATGCTTTACGAACTGTGAACCGTTAGCACATAACTCAGTGTGTTATGGTTACAATAAAACTCCTTATTTCATATTTATAAAGATATTGTGACGACGGGCTGAGGCTATACAGAGCTCGGATAAGCGCAGAGCTGTGCTCACTATGTCGCGAGTGTGCACTGTGGTCGCCGATTCTAATATCACCTAGGTCGTGGATCTTTCTATGTATCACTACAAAGTATAAAAAAATGACGACCAGGCTGGCGCAGTGGTACAGGGCTCGGATAAGTGGAGCATGTTGCGTCAGAGGTCGCGGGTTCGAATCCCGCCTTGGTCATGTATGTATATTTATGTATTATATGTATTTCTATAATAAAAATCTTAAATATATAAAACATATTACACATATTCCGTTGTCCAGTCCCCGTAACACAAGTCCTTACGGTACTTAGCACGGGGCTAGACTAACGTGGTGTGTAAAGTCCACAGATATAAGATATAAAACAAAGTAGCTTTCCGCCGTCTGTGTGTCTGTATGATTAGTTCTTTAAAATTACGCAACAGGTTTTGATGAGGTTTTCTTTTAATAGATAGAGTGACTCAAGAGGAATCCTGATAGCATACAATACAGTATAACAATTATGGACTTTGATTTATAATATCATCGGCACATAGCTAAATATAGTAGTGTACATGATGGAAACACAGTAGTGTAATTAAATTCTAGCTAATTGATACTTAGCTGTCTGTTAAAAACCACTTATTAAAAAAATGAATAGCTTGTATTTCGTTTTAAGGTCAGCCGCGGTTATAAAACGGGAGTTCATGACCGAAACTTTTGTGCATATTAATGCGACCTTCTGAAGATATTTTTTTTACAAGTTAGGTTATATAGAACAAATATGATCAACAAAAATGTTGTGTATGGTTCAAACGATACAAATCTATACAGATGTTATAAAACTAAAGAGTTTGTTTGGTTGAACGCACTAAACTCGGGAATTATTGCTCCGATTTTAATAATTCTTTCAGTGTCTAATAGCCAATTTATCTAAGCAAGTTAAAAGCTAGTTAAAGGCTAATGATTAAACTGCAACAAATAAAAGTCAAGTATGTGGGTATAACATGTAAAATAGTAGGAAGCTGCCAATTGAATAAATACATAAATAATATTGCGTGTAGACAACAGACGAGAATCGAATTTGATTTCTAAGAGCGAACATGTTTTATTGTATTTAAGATTTACCCTGAAACTTTTTGCCTACGTTTGACGGAAAATTATGTTTTTACAGTATATGTACCTATACTACGTTATATGACGATATATTTGAATATGTAAATTACTTTTGCTCTCTCTGCTGCTTATTATGTTTTTACCTAACTACGTCTGTAGGACGGCAATTTTTTCTCGAAAAGTTTGATGGATTTTAACGCATCCTTATATTCTACAAGATAACGCCATTGGAGGACAAGGGGAAAAGAGAGTGACGTAGCCGCGTACCAATCACGATATTATAAAAAAACCAAACATAACATGTTGTCTCTCCGTACATAAATGTGTACACTGTGTGTGTAACAAGTGTATTCCTTACAATAAACAAACTTTAACGGATTTTAGGAGCTGTCCGTCTGTCCGTCCGCCTCCCTCTCTGTCTCGTGACCATGAAGGATGTAAAGCTTCTCAAACGTTGAGTTTGTAAAATAATTACATAATCCACGATAAAATCAACACGCTGTGCACCTCCTTAGGGGTTGAATTTCTAAAAATTCTTTTTTTCGGATCCTACGTCATAACATCTACCTGCACGCAAAATTTCAACCCGATCCGACTAGTGGTTTGGGCCGTGTGTTGATAAATCACTGTCAGAGTAGAGACCTTTGAGTGAGTAATATTTTCTGCATTCCCCACAATGAGAGTAACATTGGATATCTTTAAGCACACTTACAATAAATGATTCTCTAAAGAAAGATGTAAATAAGTGTACGCAGCATCTTTGGTTACTGGCTCTTGGTCCATAACCGTCGAGTGGTAGCCAGTTTCCATCTATTGTATGCTTGAAATCAGAATATAGAGTTTGTTCTTTATCAGTATTGCGTATGTCTGTATTTTAAAGAGTCATTTATCACACTTGAGGGCGAAGCCCTATTGAGGTGGGAGGATAAAGGAGGGCAACGCATCTGTATAGTCTCTATGCGGTTGTTCATGGGCGTCAGTAGTCATGAAAATGGCTCCGACTGTTCGTTAACTCCATTAAATTAAAAAAAAACCCGCTAAACATATATTGCAAGTAAATTATATTTTTTATGGTCCGGACGTAGATCGACAGAAAAGTAAAGTTTACATTAAAATCTGTTACGTACGCATCTGGCACGTGAAAATAAAAAAACTGTTTTATATGCTCTACTATCGATGCTAAGAATAGGTCTAAATTAGTATATGTAATATTTTTGACCCTATTTAGTTTTATTATACGTTTTAATAATAAATGTCCTTATGGACTAATGTTGACTATTAGGATCAACTTCACAGGGCAATAATATGGACTATTAATATGCTCTGAAACAGATACACTGACACTTTTTCGCGTTTATTGTAAGCTAGCTGCGCCCCGCGGTTTCACTTGTGGAAATTTTGGTCGCGTGAAAAACAGCAAATCATCCCAAGGCATCACATAGCCACATTTTAACATTTTCGGGATAAAAACTATCCTTTGTCTTAATCCAAGTTAATCTCTATGTGTGTGCCAAATTTTATGAAAATCGGTTCAGCAGTTTTTGCGTGAAGGAGTAACAAACAAACATACATACAAACTTTAGCATTTATAATATTAGTAGGATAGTGGGATTATGACTTTTTTTTTTACTTAATACTCCGTAAAACCAGTCAAGTTTACTTACTTGACAAGTAACTAAACTTGACTGGTTTTACGGAGCGTTGTCTCGAGTCGTGGTCGGGCTGGTACAATCTGGCCGAGACGTGGAGCAAAGGTTTTCGCTAGTATCTTTAATAAATACTTCATCATGTTAAGCCCCAGTAACTACAGAAACAACACAAACAACAACATAATGCACTCTATATTCCCTCATTATATTGTCTCATATAGTATTCCTCACAATTAGTTTATCGTCTATTATGTGTGTCTTACTAAGATGGTTTCTATTATTAGAAAGAGGATGTTAATTCTGTATTCCTGGTGAATAGGACCGGCACAACAAAGCCACATAATGCCACATCATACCACCAAGTATAACAGAAGATTCAATATAAGAAATTTAAGATACACACATACACAGACACACACACACTCTGTAATCTCTTCTATGCATAATATGTAAAAAAATATATCAGTAATTGGATGTACGGTTTATTTATTTATTTTTCATGGTGTAGGGGGGCAAACAAGCAGTCGGTGTCATTTTCATGACTACCGACGCCCATAGACTAGAGGCTATACAGATGCGCTGCCCTCCATTCTCCTCCCACCTCCATGGACCACCGAATCCTTACACATCGCAAGAAACGCGACAGCACAGCTGTCACTTTACACCGGTCTCTTTATAATAATTATGTTATTTTTGTATATTAAAACTTAGGATCTGTAGATTTTGTGCTAAAAACATAAATAAAAATTTCTTTGATGCTTTAAGGTTAAGTCAACATTATTTAATGATACTTAAAATTGAGTACGTTATTTAGCCCTTTTTTTATAGTATAGATGCAAACCAGAAGTTGGAGCCACTTTCATGACGTTCATAGACATCCATATAGTGGTTACACAGATGCGCGGCCCTTCTACTTAGGTTCGGGGTTCGATAATAGTGTCGTTACAATTACATTTTGATGGCTATTTACATTGTAGTTTATGACGTCATCGTTTGACGCCGCCATCGCCTGCTTAAATAAATTGCTGATGTCATTTTGCTAATTTGTTTTAAAACTGTGTTGTTTGAGACGGCCACCACCGCGTGAGTGACTATTTTTTTCAGTCCATAAGCCACTTGCCGTTATGTTGGTAACACTAAACTTAATATGTAAGAGGTAGTGCTACGTGCATGCATGCATGTAGCTGAATTAGGCCGGCACGACCAGCACAATTCGGCTACATGCATCGTGCTTCTCGCTTCCACGAAACTGCCGTGTGAAGTGTGCCGTGAAATAGGAAGGTGAGCAACGCATCTACATAATCTCTAAGCGGTATCCATGGGCTTGGGTCTCGAAAATTGGTTCGACTGCTTGCACTAAAAAAAAGTTGAATTGAACGATGAGCTACCTATCGCTCCAACAATATTATATCCATGTCCAGGGTAGGAGGAAAGACAGGAATTGGGTAAGACATCTGCATACCTTCAGGCTGTGCGTCTGTGGGCGTCAGTAATCAACAAACACACACATGCACAAATGTCATTATCTACTCGTCTGCGTATATGTACTATAAACCACACGGATGTGTGTGTATTTTTATCATAATTTCTAGAGACTATTATTTCAATAATACTATTTTCATAGCTCTGACATTGTCTCCCAAAGATGAATTTTAGTCTTATACAAACATACGTTTAGTTCTAAGTTTAGTGTACACAGATGTTGCCAGACTAATACGTGGTGCTCGTCGAATTATTAATTTACGAAGTACGACGACCTCTAGATCTGCCTCGAATTATGGGGTAATATTCGGTACGCTCTCAAAACTGCATTGTTCGGGGTTTAGCGAATATTCGGTGGATTTATGACATTTCTAGTATCCATTTACGCTGAGCGCTAGTGGTCAATATACCACAAGCTCGGCTGTCGCTAAAGCTGGATGTGCTTACTAATTTTAATATTATAATACTAGCTGCGCTCCGCAGTTTCAACCTCATAAGCTTGGATCCCGTAGATATCGAGATGAAAATTGATGTATGCCTATTATCAGACCTACCCGATATGCACACAAAACGTCATGAGAATTGGAGGAGAAAAATAATATTAAGAGAGGAGAATTTTATATTAAAGAATACTA
>LUGF01054702.1:0-15514 GCA_001625245.1 Calycopis cecrops | reverse complement strand
AAACGCGACAGCACAGCTGTCACTTCACGCCGGTCTCGTGTAAGCGAGAGGTACCTCCCCGGTCGTGCCGGCCCAATTCGACTGCATGCAAGCATGCAGTGTGGCACTACCTTTTACTATAATAATACTATAATACTAAGTTATCGTTCTGATACGGATAAAAATTTTATTAGGATGTTTCTAGTTTCTAATAACAAGAAAATAGGCGGTGTTGCACTCCCCTGCCGCGAGGGACATGTTTAGCCATCAGTCCTGCGCCTGTTTCTTTTCTGGTCGTGTCAGACTATGATCCTATCGGAATATCGTAGTGCTATACTTGCATGCAGCCGAATTGGGCCGTCACGACCGAGGAGATACCTCTCGCTTACACGAAAACGGCGTAAAGTGACAGATGTGCTATCGTGTTTCGTGCGGTGTGTAAGTAGCCGATGGCCTATGGAGGTGGGAGAAGAAAGGAGAGCGCATCTGTATAGCCTCTATAAGGATGTCTATGGGCGTCGATAGTCATGAAAATGGCTCCGACTGTTTGTCTATACCATAAAACAATATCTGGGGATCTGGTCGGGAGAGTTGATGGATACGAGGGCTGCCTTTTAAGTTTTGTCGTTTGAAATAAGTATAGACAATATTATAGATTATTACCATTTATTGTTTTTCAAAGAATTCTCCGCGATATTTAATACACTTTTGCATGCGTTCGAACCAGTTATTAAAACATTTATTCCACTCCGAAGTGGGGGTAGTCAAAATCGCCAATTTGTATGCGTTAACAGCTTCTTCGGGTGAGTTGAAACGTTGACCACGAAGGCTTTGCTTAATTTTGGGGAACGTAAAAAAATCGTTAGGGCTCAAGTCAGGGCTGTAAGGTGGGTGATCTAAAATTTCAATGTTTTGAGTGCTCAAAAACAACTTTGTTTGGCGAGCAGTGTGCGAACTTGCATTGTCATGGTGCAGAATCATACGGCGTGTTGAGTTGTTTTTCCGAAACTCTGTGATGACTTGTGGCAAACAAACCGTGGTATACCAGTCTGCGTTAACCGTTTTGCGATCCTCAAGTACAATAGTGGCGACGTGACCACCCTTTGCCACAAACGAGGCAATCATTTTTTTTGAAGTGCTCCGTGAGCGTATGACTTTGGTCGGTTTTGGCTCATCTTGAAAGACCCAGACAGTTGACTGCTGTTTGGATTCTGGATCGTAAGCATATATCCAAGACTCATCACCACTAACCATATCATAAACGTGTTTTGACTCTCCTCGGTTGAATCTCTGCAGAGTTTTGCGACACCATCTAACGCGGGCTGTTTTTTGGTCGTCGCTGAGCAAATGTGGTATCCAACGCGAGATCAACTTTCTTACACCAAGTTCTTCGTGCAGGATTTTTTGGATAGTAGTCCCTGAAATGCCCACGGATGCCTCTATTTCCCGGTATGTCACATGACGATCTTCGACGATTAGCTGCCGCACAGCGTCGACATTCTCTTGCGTCATGGCGGTTTTTGGACGACCTACACGTGGCTTATCACTGAGGCTAGAGTGCCCACGTTGAAATTCTAAATACCAGCGTTCTACAGTCCTAAGACAAGGTGCTGCATCACTTAACACAGAAGTTATCTCCTCAAAGCACTGAAGTCGCGTTAATCCCCTTTGAAAGTTGTAGAAAATTATCGCACGCATATTTTCCTTTGATATTTCCATTTTTACCACCGACTAATCACCTTTGAACCGACGCTACAATAAAACTATCCGAATAATCATAAAACATTCTTTTGTTTTCGAATTCTAAATTCAGAAAGATGAAAAAGACATACATATTTTTTTATACAGTCGAAGGAGGTTTGCAAACGACTACTTAAAAGGCAGCCCTCGTATACCCAAACAATTGCCTAATCACTTTAGACTTAGCTGCTGTAGCCGAAATTCGGCTAAGACGGTATCCTTACAGAGTCCATCCGAAAACGCGCAGGTCTCGAATGTTAGTTGTAGTGGCTCCCCATCGGTTCTTTCAACGTACTACTAGATAAATCTCAAGCCTAATAAGCAAGCTAGAGATCCGTACTTGTTAAGAGTACTTTACTTTCTTACTCCTTATTTTAACAATAATAAAAATGAAATACGATATATTTTCAATGCACTAGTAATAGAATAATAGTTTCAATGGTTTTGACGAAAATCCGCTTTTTCTATCTCTTGTTTTCTCTTGTAAAACTAAAAAAAGCTGTTTACACTTTTGCCAACCTGGATCCTGTGTCATTATGCATGTACCTAAAGTATTCTTGGGAACTAACAGGGGTTTTTTTATGGTACAAACGAGCAGTTGGAGCCGTTTCGTGACTACCGACGCCCATATACATCCGCTTAGAGGCTATACAGATGCGCTTCCCTCATTTTTCCCACCTCCATGGGCCACCGGCTACTTACACACCGCACCAAACGCGACAGCTCAGTTGTTACCTATTGTGCCGGCCCAACTCAGCTGCGCAGTGTGGCAGTACCTATATGCCTATCAATTGTGATATACTAGTCTATTTAGACCAGTGGTTTTTAACCGGTGGTCCGCGGACCACTAGTAGTCCCTGGAAGCTTCTCAAGTGGTCTCCCGCGAACCATGCTAATAAATAAGTGACAAGAGTCAACACAACTTTACCCGATCGCGTCATATCTTCAACATTATTACTTCCAGATCAAGGGTGGTCCGCGGCGTAACGAAATTTTGTCAAATGGTCCCTCAGGACTAAAAGGTTAAGAACCTCTGGTTTAGACTATTGAGTTAATGGAGTAAAGGAGGGTAAGGCATAGGCATATTAAGTGTTTCTACTGATATTTTTTGTGAGCTTCACCGAAAATAAAGAACTCCTATTAAATAAATAAGAATGAAATTTATAATCAAATGAATTAAAATATGTACATTATACAGCTATAAAATATAAATCATAATAAAATTACTATCAAGAAATTCTATTATGATTCTGATTGTTAAGTTAAAACATCTAAGTGACGACAAAAGCAAGAGCAATTAAAACGAAAGTTATTCTCCGAGGAAACTCGCGGTTATACTTTATTGAACACTTTGCGAAGTCGTGTCAAAGGCTGTTATCTTTTTTATCTTTTACAAAAGATATCCTTTTTTATTTTTTTACAGAAAGATAACTGGCTCGTACACGTTTTCGTGCTCGCGCTTTTTCATTTAACATCCACGTTATCTTTTTTATTCTCAACGATGTGACGTCTTGTTATCTTGACGGATGACTTTTTTGTTTTCTTATGAAATTCAATTATGATTCCTTGGATTGGGTCGGATTCGTAGGTTTATCGGGTGAAGTTTGAAGACATTGACCCTACTTGGTCCATTTGAAGTGAAGTTTATGTAGAATTTGTTTCATATGAAACTCGATTTCACGAAAACTATGAGGAATATATCGATGCTCGTTTCATTCTCAAGTAGGAACATGTTGACTTTTAGTAAGAGGTAAGTAAGAGGCAGCAGCCAAAGTACCGGTAAAGTGAAAGTTAAATTGTGGCATTTTGTATGCTGTGTAACCCATGGAGGTGGACAGGAAGAAATACGTCAACATATCACTATGACCTCTATGAAGATGTCTATGGGCATCGGTAGTTAAATGACTCCCAACGCTTGTTTACGATTATAAAAAAGTATAACATATTGTAAAAAAAAACTATGATAGAATTATGTACGCGTATCTGAAGCTTGACATGATAAAATTTGCATGATAGACGTGGTTGCTACATAGTTGGGTAAAATCTAAAACCTTACGCGCACTACTGAAATTTGGCTTGAGCAAAATGTTCCGTGCTTCGTAAAGACTGATGAATGACCTTCGGCTAGTCCGGACTTAAATAGTTTGGACTATAAATTGTAGTCTGTGCTAGAGGACATGGCCTGCTCTAAGCGTCATTGAAGGCAGCAGTGACCAAGTTTCCTGTGGAAACCAATCGTAAATCCATCGACGAATGGCCCGACGGTTTAAAAGCGAGCGTTAAAGCTAAGGGCACTTTGAATAACTAGTTTAGTACGTTTACTTATCTTTTTCACTCTACATAAACGTAAAACTTTAAAATAAAATTATTTTTTTAGAAATTATCGGACGTTTTCTTTGGAACAAAATTTATGGCTAGTCTAGGTATAGGTACAGTTTCTTAAATTTATAAAACATATTAAATATATTTTCGTTGTCTAGTACCCGTAACACAAGTTCTTACGGTACTTACCACGGGATTAGACTAACATAGTGTGTAAAAGTTCACAGATATTACATAATATTATACATGTCTATATTCCCTGCTTACAGACTGAATGTTTTTACGGATTTTGATATGAGGTGTCGCTAGATTCATTTTGAGGTCGCGAGTGAATCTGGATGTAAGCAGTTTAATTTTTAGTTTTCAATTTTATGCTAAGCTTATGTTGTTTGTATATCAGTTAGCTATTAAATAGATTATCCACTTTGAACCTTCTGTGTTGCTACTAGATACTAGAGCTTTATATGGTATAGGAGGGGTGGTATATTTTATAAGTTAGAACTTTTTTATAAAGGGGAGGGGGGGGGGCAAACGAGCAATCGGGAGCCATTTGACTGCCGATGACCACGGACCGATGATACTTGAGTCATAATTTAATGTAGCTATACAGTGACATCAATATATCTAATATTTAGACTTTAATATTTTAAATTTTTAATAATTTCAATACTATGACACAATTAATCTGAAAATATGGAATATTTTTCTTTAATGTTAAATCCATAAAAATACTATACAGTTTTTTACCATCGATCACTTTTACATAACGCATGTCACCATAGCCTAGTAATTATATCGTAACTACTTTATAGAACGTAGTTAGTTTTGCTGATATACTAACCTAGATGTTACGCTAAGCTATGTCTATATAATTATAATCAAACCGCATGCCTGATCAAATATTATAGCATAATTTCATCATAATATAGACATAAAATAAGAAATCTGTATAAGCAAAAAATCAAACCTTACATAATATGCAGTAAAGATATTGTCTATCGTATTATCTTTCATATCGCTGATATAGGGATCAACTGATACATGACGCACTTTTATAATAATATGTATTCGTTGATGGAGATCAAATTTTGATTACATACAGTATTTATGAGGAGTAGGGTCATGTAAAATAGCAGATGAGTTGATCTGCCATGACTGCGAAGGCACTTTTTGCTCAACTGTACAACCTGAAGTGGTTTCCTTTTCAGGAAATAATTACGCTGTTATGCATTTTCCCTTCTATGTATTGTAATAACAACAGAATATTCATGATTTCTTTTTTATGCGTTATGTATGTGCCTTAGATGAAGTTATTATAGCATAAATATATTTTTTCTTCTTCCCTTATAAATTGTTAAAAAGTACCTAAATAATGATCTATTCTGTTCTAAATTGGAGCAGGTGGGTAGAAGGCTAACGTGCAACAGGTATGCCTAACAGTTATGCGGTTGTTTGTGGGCGTTGATATCCATGGAAATGCTCTGACTTCTCGTTTCTCTCCCTGTATATACTCGTAATGTGCATTTACTAATAACAAAAGGTTCAAGATATTTTAAGTTACGTAAAAGAAAATGACATCTTAAATGTCCTATATTCAAAAATCTCGTGTTACGGTGTTTGTACCTGAAGAACACTGAAACTACTGAACCGATTTTGATGAAATTTTGTATACGTAGTAATTTTGGTCTATCCTAAAAACATAGACTATATTGTATTTCGAATACTACTTTTTTTGCCGCAGTAACGTGTGGCCAGGTGAGCTTGTATATTATAAATATCTCATGTGAATATGTTTGTGGTGGAACACCTCTCAAACAATTTGGCTGATTATTATTAAATTTTCAGTGTGTCTTCTAGTAGGTCTGAAAAAAGAACGATAAGTATATTTCAATGATCCATTCCGATATTTTCTAACATATGTGAGTGAAAACTAGAAACAGCAGTAAATACCGATATTATTTTTCTGTGTCAATAATTGTATATTTCCTGTAATATTTCATCCGATATTAGATATGTTAAGTCTAGATAATATCTATATGTCTGTCGCTAGCCGACGTAGCCGAAAATAAGGGATGCTATAATAATATACTCAGTATTACAGTTAGGGCGTAAAATTCCTTTCGTGTTATCTTATCCTTAATACTTAAATACTTATTTTATGTGGGTACATTTGTACTAAAATATAATATAAAATATATAATATCTTTTGTCTGGTCCCTTTAACACAATTTTTTACGAGACACGGGGTTAGGCTGACGATATACTTAGGAATAATGTCTAGAATTCATGTTTTACTTTCTTAGTAGCCATTTGTAGCATAGGTAAGTATAAGTGTGGCATGTTTGGTGTTAATTTAAAAATTAACTCAACAATGCTACGTTACACTAAATTACTCGATAGCAAAACTAAACTTGATTTATTTTAATAGCTCTGGAATGCCATATCACCTTAAATCCTTATAAATCCCTAGTTAATTAGTTAAGCTTTTAGTACATTTATAATGGTCTAATTTATAAGTGACGCACGTTTTTTTTTTGTATACATTAGCTACTATAACTATAGAGTAGTTATAGTATGCAAATATTTCATTTTATTCATTTATATAAGATATATTATATCTTATAATATTATTATAACAAGTTTAATTAATTTTTTAATGAATATTTGTTTTATATATAATACAAAAAAAAATATTATTACTACTATATTTTACTAAAATAACTACGTTATTCTTGTTTTTCAACATATATTTAATATATTTATTATTACAAAAAATGCTGACTAAATTAAATTTATTCTTGTGTACTCTTGACAATAACTGCAGCTTTCTGAAGTCAAAATCAATATATATTAGAATTATTAAAAAAATACTAATAACATTTTTATAAGAATAGTTAGATAAACGTACCAGAAAAACTTACACTAGACACCCAACTTGTGAAAGAGGTTGATAAAACCGTGCACTGAACGTTTTATACTATACCTATAATATACGTTTTTACAGTACATCATCTTAAAATAAACGAAACATATTTATTTTACAAACAAAACATATTACTTAATAATAAATCACTCTGACAATTTATGTCAAAAAACATACCTGGCAGTTACACACTCAAACCCGTGCCCACTGACTTGCCATTTCATTCACTATCCCACGTCTATGATACACCACATTATACGTACACTACAGTTTAAAGTTAATGCTCTTTGAAAGTTCAATTCAAATTTGCCTCGTCGATCGTAGGTGGCACTCGCGTGCGTACCGCCGGGCGTACAGAGTCAAACTGGTGTGAGGAGGAGTATGGAGGCGCGCGCAAAGCTGTTGATTTCCACAGACTCCGAGCTGGGTGAAAATGTGTTTTTTTACGTGTTTACTTTTCTATATTATGTATTCGGTCGCTAATAGCACATGTGGGTACGTTTTTTACGCGCTAGAAATTGTTTGTTCACTTTACGTTGGAGTGTTTGGGCTGTTCTAGGATTTTTGTGTGGAATTGTAATGTTTATGTTGGGGCTTTTATGTGACTTTATAAAGCTAACTCAATAACAACACATCATCATTGCTAATGGGGCAAGCAGAGAGAATATACTACATACACGTACATATCTACGCATTTCGGTAGATCTTAAAAATTATTAAAAACGATCGTAAAGTATATTAAAATCTTTTATTCCGATTTTCAAAGTTACGCAACTTTAGACTAACAAGGTGACAGTATTACATAATTTCTTTTATTTGTATTAAATTAATCTAAAGATGTAAGATTTCATAGTTTTTATAAGTATATCGAATACAAAAGGTTGTCTGGAAGAAATTACTAGCAATAATACCGCCTTTTGTGTACATGAACAATTTATGGGAATTTTTACCTATACTTATTTGTCTGTTTGTTTATGTGCACAATAAAGCATATCTTCATTATCATTTCAAAAGTTGAAATTATCCATTTATTGGACCTTTTGTGTATGCAACATCAATATTTCAATCCCACTTATGCTAACTTGGGTAGTCTGTGAATTTAGTCGATATATAGTATGCAAATAACCAAGTAACAATGGCTCGAACCTGGACGAACTGTGTATTTTTTATAATATAGAGGTCTAAACTAGCAGTCGGAGCCCACAGACATCCCTCTTTCCTCCCCCTCCTCCATAGGCCACCGGCTACTTACACACCGCACAAAACCACCCCGACCGTACTGGTCCAATTCAGCTGCATTCATGCATGTAACGTGGCACTATCTCTTTCTAAAGTATATGCACAATATATAATGCTATGTACATTGTGCATATGTTATGCCCGTAATCATGGAATGGTAGCTGCACATAAAAAAGCTTCCTATGAGCTTTAGATAGATGTACAAAAATGGTGACAAAAGGAAATAAATTAAATTGATAATTAAAACAAAAAATTAAATAAAAGTAAATTGTTATATATAATAGACAATTTAATTACGTTTTGTACTAACTGTGTCATAAATATTTTGTATGGATACTTACTAATTTAAAAACTAGCTACATCCTGCAGTTTTACCGCAGTTTTACCACAGTTTTACCCACGTAAAACTACTACACTAAATGTTAAGTGAAGCCCATCACAATATATTCCTGAAAACAGCGTCCAATCGGTTAAGCCGTTTCTGAGGTTAGCGCGCACAAACAGTTCACAGTTACTGTTTTAATATTACTAGTCATCGCCCGTATATCGAAATTTGATCTAAGTGAAACTATTTTGTAAATACAAAATAAATATCGTATGAAATATTATGTCATTGTAACTACGATAATCAATTTGTGTAATAAAATTGTATGCGTAAAGTAGTGTGAGTTTCGTTTTATTTAATTAAATATTAAAATGTAATGCATGTTATTTTAATGTGTTAGCTCTCTGCACTTCTTCTACGTAGAAAACATAAGTGTGCCAAATTTCATAATCCTCCGTCTGCGTAATTCTCGAAAAAAAGGGATCCACAGTTTTTGCTTCATATTATATTAATATATAGATTAACGAAAAAAGGTTGTTTAAGTGCACAGTGAAGAATATTTTCTTTTTTATAACTGAGCTCTAATTTTGATATCTGGGCGACCTACTAAAGCAGGCTGAATGGAGCGTGATCGACGAACTAAGTTTAGCATAAATGGCGTTAGCATATGTATGAGTGTCCGTATCATTTCAATTCAATTTGTATTGTGTCCTTTGGAATAGAACGGAATAGAACAGTGTAGAAGAAGATTATTGGGAATTAATACATGTACACTATTACACAACGAACAAGAGCTGGTGTTTCCCCGATCATGTCGACCCATTATTTTTAATAGTAATATGAGGTGGCAAACGAGCAGTCGGAGTCATTTTCATGACTGCCGACGCCCATAGATGTTTCTCTTGCCTCCTCCCACCACCATAAGTAAAATCATAGATTTAAAATAATTGTTCTCACTACGTGAAAGTTGTACAAAGCGTGGGAGCGTGATATTCAAATTAACTTCCAATCATCGGAAAAGAAAAGAGACAGTAGATGAAGTACATATGAGACAATTATTTTACGCTAGTAAGAGGTCATAGCGGCCCGATTACATACTAATGAGAAAGTCATATATGTGTTTTTGTTGTAATTCAGTAGACATTTGTCAAATATTTTTTTTTGTCTCGCCTCTATTCTGACATTGTGTATTGTAGCGTTTGCACTAGTTGATTCGTTTATGGGGGCGTTCTTTAGTGCAAAGCCACTTATACTCCTCAATTATCACTATCTATGTAATAGCAATATAGCTATATAATTATAACATATTATTATTTAAAGTAATCCTAATTTAGACTTTCGTGCTGACGTTATTATATATCTTCCTTGCACTCGGAGGTGCCTCTAAGAAGAATGAAAAAGTCTTACATTGTCAAGAAAAGACAAAATTCAAATTCGTTCTTTTGTCCGAATTCTACACAGCTATGTTTTTTATATTAAAAAAACATATCCCTTGTGCAGGTTTCATTGCTCGTTCGTTCAATTAGTTTCTATAATATTAAAATCAATTTATATTCCTATGTTATCGCAACGCTAAGCACAACAGTATCTTGTAATAATAATAATAATGTCGTCCTAGCCGATTTCGCCTACGGCAACCGTCTATATAGACTTGCCATCTGCGCAGGACTTAATATAGTGCACAAGTGTGCGCGCAAACGCAAGTGCACTCTCTATCTCATTCTCATATTCCGATGGGACGGCAATCCGACACGACCGGTGAGAAATCAGGCGCAGAACCTACAGCTTAACGTGCTCTCCGAGCCACGGGGGTGTAACACCGCCAACTTCCTGACTCCGGACTGTTATTAGAAATTGAAAAATCCCAATTACAATTTTCGGTCCGACCCCGGATTCGAACCCGGGCCCTCACGTCTGTGGTTGAACACGCTTACCACTAGAGCAAGCAGTGTGTTACTTGTACATTATAAATCTATAAGTGAAATAATATGTAAAGTAATTTTACCTTCATATTACAGATAAACAAAACTTAATTTACAAGCAGGTGACATCACGATACGAGAAGCTGACACGAGGCAAGTTAGCTTTAATTGTGGCCCCCCTTTCGCTTCATCTTACTGTCACAATGAAATAAGCCTGCCAGCAACTGTAATTGATTAGCGTTTAATGTTTGTCTGTGCGTGTCAAGCTTCCATTCGGTCCGTACCTCCTTCGCTCGTTGAAGGGGGAGGGGGTTCCTCACACCCTCACACGTAACACGTAATAATGTATAATGGAATTGGATTTGTTGGTTACTTGAGAGTACATTAAATTTTAGACTCCTTTCTGTGTGAAATTCTTATCAAATATAGTTTTTGATTTTTTTTATAGCATTTTTTTTTTTATGATATAGGAGGGCAAACGAGCAGCCGGAGCCATTTTCATGACTACCGACGCCCATAAACATCCGCATAGAGGCTATACAGATGCGTTGCCCTCCTTTGTCCTCCCACCTCCATGGGCCACCGGCTACTTACACACCGCACGAAACGCGACAGCACAGCAGTCACTTTACGCCAGTCTCGTGTAAGCATAACTAGCTTCCGCCCGCAGCTACGCCTGCGTGGATTTTGGACTTAAAAAATGTAATTATTATACATATAAACCTTTCTCTTGAATCATTATATCTATTAAAAGAAACCCCATCATAATAGGTTGTGTAATTTTAAACATCTAAGCATACAGACACACATGGAGGAAAGCGACTTTGTTTCATTCTCTGTAATAATGATTTTTTATGTTTACTTGAATGTTAGATACACATTTTAATTAAACTATTTTAATTATTTTTTTATAGCGGTTTATTTTTTTTTTATAATCCCAACGTTTCAGAAGCTTTACAGCAGCCACGGTCACCGGTGGACTGCGGTGACAGATGTCCCGATCTTGTAAGTTTAGATTAAGATATATAATTAGGTATTTAGTTGTTCCGATTAACTCAAAATGTACTTCTTGTATATTGCCTTGAGATGCTATATTTGGTATTTGATTAGATTATGTTTATCACTGGGTCCTAAGCTGAAGAAAGTACCCAGCTGTCTTCTTTATTGAAATTTGCATGTTTTCTATTTTCAAGAGCCTCAAAAATCCGTTAAAATAGATTTTTATAGTACTTATGGTATAGGAGGGAGGGGTAAAAGCGCAGTCGGAGCCATTTTCATGACTACCGATACACATAGAGGCTAAAAGGTTCCGCTGCTCTCCTTTCTCCTTTCATCTCCATAGGCCACCGGCTACTTACAATATAGAATATAGTCCGGCATTATATTCTACTCCATGCCATATTCCTCGGCATGATTCAGCTCCAATACAAGAATGGCTGTCTCTTCTTATTGAAAGAAAGTATCATTTGAAAGGATTTAATCCCTATTTAATTGCTGGCTAAGCCATGGATTAGCGCGCGCAAAATCTTATTTGAGGAAACAATTTTTTGGGAGTAAAAAATATTTAATTTCTTTCAAGATTGTAATCTATATTTGAATTTTTTTTACGGTATAGATATTTTTAGCCAAACAAACAGTCGGAGACATCCGCTCCTTTCTCCTCCCACCTCCAAGGGCCACCGGCTACTTACACATCGCGCGAAACGCGACAGCACAGCTGTCACTTTACGCCGGTTCCGTGTAAGCGAGAGTTACCTCCCCGGTCGTGTCGTACCAATTCGGCTGCATGTAACCATGCTGTGTGGCACTACCTCTTATTTGTATCTTTTAAATTTTTGTTCAGCAGATTTTACTTGAAACAATAAACACACGCATGCAAACTGTCGCATTTTCATAGCAGGATTTTAAACGACATTAATTCGGTTCATAAAATTTATAACGTTTTTACATTTACATTTAAAATAATTCAGGCCGTTAAAAAATAAAAATGCAAATAGTGAGTACCTACTGTGCTGTTAGTTGTAACAATGTAAATGTAATGTAATATTTTATTTGCATACCAGATTTTTTAAAAGAGAAAACGAGTAGGGAGCATTCATGACCCATATACATCTGAACAGGACATTTTAATAATGACTATAAAGTTTTATTTGTCATCACTGCGCGTGCAAAAATCACTATGTGTTTCTCGGTTTGGTACGCACATACTGTAAAAACAGCTATATTACTACTGCAAGATTAGAGAGTTAACAATTGTAGATATGTGACTATGTGAATTTTGAGACAATCTGTTCTTTGCTCTTACAGTAAGGTGTGAAAAACAAAATATAGCTACTTTTACGGACAACGACGTTTTTTTTTAAATTATTTATTTATGTTTATAACTCTGTCTTTGGTGTAGTAGCGCCTAAATAGATCATATATTACTTTGTATGTGATCAATTACATCTTTGAACTAGAGTCTATGAATCACCCCGCAACGACGCTATGTAAATTACTAGCTAGAGACTATCGGCTCGGTAGACAATGAGTAGGAGTGCGCAGAAGGTGCTACTGTTAACGCCTCTTACCGTAAAATGTTACATACTGTGTTTGACGTTGCCTCATGACGAACGTCGCTCGGATTGGTTTTAAATGAGGAAATAATACATAAATTGTAAGATCGGGATGGATAAGCCAGCAAACTCACTTGTGTCCAGGAACACACCCCGCGACACGTCACACGATGAAAGCAGAAGTTTTGCACAAGCACTTATAGCTATTGTTTATATTATTATTTATAGTATTGAGCACAGCAATGGGCACAAAAACTTATTACAGTTACACAATAGACAAAAGCACGAGCAAAAATATTCCATGCGCAGGAGAAAAAGTATGATGTGTGCACGCGCTGATCGATTCGCTGTCAAACGGGAACTGGCTGGCCGACCGTTCCGCGCTCTGGCGGAAACAGTGTTGATGACCGATCCACAAGTAGAGGCCAGCCTGGCTCTGGATCGGGGTACTCAAACGAAGCGGCTGAAAGATAAATCGTAGTAAAAGACTATATTTTAAGTTGTACAAAGTTACATCTGTTAAAAATTTCATTAACAACGGTCCAACAGTTTCAGAGAAACGAGAAAAACGTCGTGACACGAGATTTTTATCCATCATTAGCCGCCAGCGCTTTCGTCCGCGTAAAGTTCGAGTCGTGGAAATATCGGGAAAAAAGTTGTTATATACTTTACTACATATTTTCATACCTACCAGACATCGCAAGCACCGCGATACGTGATTTTTATAAATAAGACAAGCTGTACCCTACGTGCGTTGATGCGCTTGGCGCCATCTGTCGAAAGTTGGTCGTACTAAGTCGGAAACTTTTGTGGGCTCATGCACAACAACTTTGCTAAAGATCATCACATTATAAATAGTACAGTTTACGATTCTATAAAGAACATACAGACACATTCATTTTTATATATAAAGATGTACGTTCATTACAAGAAAACATATAACGGATTTTATCGCGACTTATTTATTTATTTTTCAAGCCTGACGTTTCAGAAGCTACTGGTGTAAACAGCAACGATGATCACGAGTGGTTGGACTGACCAGCCCACCTGTGACTATAGTAGCAAAACAAATAAACAGGGATAAATCCGTTAGTTGTTTTATTGTAATGAATAATATTCGCATAAAATGAAGACATCATTAGATGTACGTTCAATTAACAACATTTTATATTATAGGGGGCAAACGAGTAGGTGGACTACCTCCGCCCATAGACATTCGCAAAACTAGATGTCTTGCAGACGCGTTGCCTGGCTTTCAGAAAGAGGAAATTCTCTTTCCTTGAAAATCTCTAAGTCGGATAAGAACTACCGAGGGAGACAGCTGGTTCCGACATAACATAACATAACGCTCCTTCGTTATTCCCCCTTCCTTCAAATATTGTTCCGTACAACAGAAACTACAGCTTACATAAAGATTAATCGAGCATTCGGCGAGAGGCACAATGAGAGGCAATTTTACTTAGAGAAAATTATGTTGAACTTGGTAATAAAACTTTACAGCTTATGTTTACTTGTGGTACGAACCGCCTTTCACGAATTATATCGCCGTTCGGTGAATATAAGTTTTGTAAGCGTGGGATATGTTTCAAATGTTTATTAGACTCATCAATATTATAATGGACGTTTGTTTGCCACTGAACTGCCACGGCTGGACCGATTTGAATATTTTTTTTGCATGCGTTTGGGTGGCGCCCTAGATGGTTAAGATTAGCAAATCGACCCGGCAGAGTGCGTGGCTATTATTATCTCGAATATAGAATCCCTACTATCATACTAATATTATAAATGCGAATGTAAGTTTGTTTGTTACCCTTTCACGCGAAAACTGCTCAACCGATCATCATGAAATTTTGTACACATGTTCTTGGAGGTATTAGAAGTAACATAGGATAGCTTTTATCCCGAAAAAATGTTCCTGAGGGATGCCATGGAATGATTTTCCACGATATCGAAATTTACGCGGGCGAAGCCGCGGGGCGCAGCTAGTATTGTATAAATATTGATTGACAATGACCATATATAGTAATATTTCACGTTACCATGGCAACACATTTAACGTCTGTGGGGCAGCATATAATACATGCCTCTTCAATGTATATAGTTTCTTTTGCATATCTATATAGAACTTTTGAATAGGCTAAACATGGTAGGTATTTTATCTACATTTACGTTAAAAATTCATCATGTTAGTGGTTAAGCTTAAATTTTTGGCCAGAACTATATTTGTTACTGTTTCATTGGTCAAAACGTGATCGTCCATGTAGATGTTTGGACACAGCAAGTCATTGAGGTGATGTTTCATTGATTGTTTCGATGCGCCAAATTCACATTGCACAGGAATTACACCCTGGGGTGTGAACCTTTTTACAGAGCCTCTAGAGGCCCATTTTTTACACCGGTCTTCTGGAGTGCAGAGTCCGTTAAGCGATTTTCAAGATGGCCGTGACAGGTAGCGGCCTGGAAGAAATTTTCGGCCGGTATTACGAAATTGATCGGAGGGAGGAACTTT
>LUGF01054676.1:96178-111786 GCA_001625245.1 Calycopis cecrops | reverse complement strand
ACTTTTGGATCGCAAAGAAAACCCACACTCGGTTTCTAAAATTAAATAACAATATGGATCACTCCATGATCGATGATTCCATTTACAGTGTGGTACCTAGTTTATATTTTCAAGTTTCGATTGACCGCATATAATATCATAAATGAAATAGCATCTTGCCTTTGTGATTGAAGCCAGAATTGAAAGTAAATCGAGCGGCAAACTGCCCTCGCCTTTGGCCAACTTGGCAATTCAATTTTTAACTAGCCCATACAGTAAGCCAAATATTGCCTCGACTTTACGACATTACGATTGCATCTGACAGATCATTAGCAGATACACCCGTCGTGCTCCACCGAATATAACGTATGAAATTACTTTGATCTGCATCATTTTGCAAATTTATCGATACAAAGCTTGTACTGAAAATAAACGACCATTTTAATGTGACCCTTGCGCAAATGACCTTGAAGCTGATACTACATTTAATTGATCAGGCTAATCATAGACATGTACTCTATTTGATTACTCGCGATAGCGCACGCCTAACATTATAAAAGTAGGTTTTACAGACCTAACATTGCCACTACTTCGTACTTTTACCAACTAGACAAATGTGATAGGTTTTACGTGTTGTATTTACAAATATACTAACGGAGAGATACTTTCTCTTGGATCATACATAGGTATCCCTTTATTATGTTAAAGAGATAAAATAATTGAGATTGTTGAATTTTGAGATATGTTTTCAAGATATGATATTTTTATAAACCCTATCTCGTAATTATGTTTTAAGGTTACGCGAATATTACTCATTACAATAAAAGTACATTAAAGGATTTTATTCTCCTATTTTGTAAATTTGTAATATCGTTTTCATGCCAACTTAATTGCTCCGTCATATATCACTGAGCTGAAATTAATTAAAACATTCATCGTGCATTCGCTACAATCGGAATGTCATTAACGCGAGGACGTCTGGCGGCGCGTCTGCTCGGAGTAAAAATGGTCACGAGGATACAATTGGACGTCGTCAGGCGTTGGCACAACGTGGTCTGAATATTCATACAATATCCGCAATGTGGCCGCAATTACCGCATTAGGAGAGGCGGCGATGGATGCGGCAGTGGAGAGGACATTGAGTTTCTAGATTTTAAAGCATTTTTATTATTACTAGGTAGATTTCCTAATGGCTATGACAATTAACGCTCATGAAATTCGCAAAAATAGACGCATTTTATCTTTTTGATCTTCTTCTTCTTTACAAGTTTTAAACTAAATACCATAAGGACCGTGACCGTGAAAAATACATTAAATCCTAGATATTATTATTTCTTGAATTAGATCATTCTTTAAGACGTCACATGTTGAAAGTAACATTACAATAGAACCATATGAAAATTTTATAATCCGTCTGCCTCTGATGTGAAATGATTAAAATCATAATCCTTGATTCGCTTCACAAGCCTCTAAACATAATATGAAACACAACGTAACTGGAACCATCACGTAAGATATACGTCAGCAAGTTTCCCGTCGCGGCGAGTTGCACCTCGCACAAGGAACTGCGCGCTATAAATTTACACCGAGCGATACTAACTCATGTCGTCTGCTGATTTATTCTATACACTATTTATTTTTGGGTAAAATAAAGATATTCTACAAGTTTTATCACGGCTGATGGGTCTTGATAAATTGGCTCTACACTATTTATTTATTGGTAAATTATAGACATTTTGTATTTTTATTGCTTTAGCTTGATGGGTTTTCATTAATTGGTATAGTATTTATTCATTGGTGAAAAGAGTTTTGTGAATTTTATTGTTTTTCTCAAAATACGTTAAATTTAGACACTATTCAATATGATCTACACTATTTAATATCTCCTAACATATAATATACTGTATTTCATTGTATGTCTATACTTATTTATTTATGGCTAAATTAAATAAAATCTTTTTTTTAGCTGACGAGTCTTAAATATCATCATCACTTTTTTATTTTGTGTTGAAAAAAATCTGTATTTGTTTGTTTTATTGATGTTGGTTTGGTTCTTCTATATTTTTCTTCACATAAAACATTTATACTCAAATACATGGATTCTCAAAGATTTTGTTTTCTGATTTTACTTCCCTCGCTATAACACTTCGCCGACATTTTGCTATTGCCAATTGATAGCACCTGCAGTGGTTTAGTGGGTACTGGGCTGACGTGTCATCTGTCACTGCAGCCCGCCCACGGTCAGAGTGTGGGACTTGTGCGCCAATGCCTGCGACATTGACAAAATCTGTACAAGTTTTAGAGAGCACTTAGGTTTTATTTTAGTATTGATTGTCATGACGTTTGTTATTTACTCGTTCTGTCTCTCTTGCTGCTGTCGTTCACAGCTGGGCATACGCCTCTCCCAGAGAGCGTCACGGTCACAATATGTGTAGAATTACAATTGAGGTGTTAGTTTATATCAAGCTGTGACCCGCGGTTTCACCCGCGTAAATTTCGATCCCGTGGAAAATAGAAAATCATCCCATGGCATCCCTTAAAAACATTTTTTCGTGATATAATCCTATATGTCAATCCCAGTTACCTTCTACGTGTGTGATAAATTTCATGAAAATCAGTTCAGCAGTTTTTGCGTGAAGGAGTAACAAACAAACAAACAAACATACAAATTTTAGAATTTATAATATTAATACGATAATGTTATCATTTTTACAATACCAATTTGTTTATAATAGAAATATGTTTACACTATACCGGCGCAGCGCAGGTAAAGTGACAGCTATACTATCGCGTTTCGTGCGGTGTCGAAGTATTCGGTGCCCCCCGCAGGCTGCTCATTTGCTCGCTTATACTATAAAAAAATCATTTATCCTTTTGGAGGCAAACAAAAAAATTCTACTTTCGAAGATCCTATACACGTCTAATATAAAATATTACACAACAAAGGACATAGTGTAGCATAAACAATAATGAAGTCTCTTCAAATGAAATCACGTGCTGGTTGTTACATAAAGGTGCATAAAAATAGTTCCACCTTGCGACAATTTTCCCCGGCTTCCCTTACTAAGATAATACTCCCGACATTGGTCTCGAATAGAAATGGTTCATTTACTGGCGTAATGTCGCATTTTTCACGTTGCCTCCACGGAATTTCTACTATATATCCTTTGGAATAAGTTCTGGTGTACCTATATGTCTAATATGAACAAATTATTGAGATAAAAGTGGTGCTTTAGTATACGATGGCAGGAAAATGAAGATTTCATTTGATATTTACAGGTTTAGAAGATAATGAACTTGTGTGTAATGATAGGATCCATGTTTCCTAGGAATTATATTTCTATTTCCATCAAGCAGGCTTTTAGGCTGTATCCCCAGTAGGAAAACTGTTAATGGCGGACTGAGTGTGGGGCGTATCGGTTTAGTACGCCCTTTCCTTGAAATACTCGTGTAGTAGTGTCCACAGCTTGCTAGTTTTGCGCTCAATTTACGCTGTTTGCAGCTACGTACGTAACGCTTTACGTACGCTGACTGTCTAAGTTAGTGGCCGATTTATAGCAAAATAAAAATAACAGTTTGTTTGCGACCTAAGAAAATTGATCTGACTTTACAGCTATATCGAATTTCAGTTCGCCTCAAATTGCTGCTCACTCAGTCGGCCACTAACAGTTTGCTTGCTGGGGACAAAGCCTTAATGTGTGTCGCATTTGTAAATCTATGTCTCTGTTCATGTTCTCAAATCTTATAACAATGATTAATACATCGATAGTGATACTTTATTTAATATTGTAAAGTTTGATTCTAATTGATTATACTTAAGCTTTCTTCATAAATAAGTACCTACCTTGTACTTATTTCTTCCCCTGCGAAGTGCTGCCACCTTGTGGTGGTGGGAGAGCTGGCATGCCTCTGTGATCTCCAAAGCTATACCAGACAGGCTTGGGGGGAGAGGCCAAACTAAATAAAACAAAAAAAGAGGTATTGGACGACTGGCGATCTTCGGACAGTGGTGGCGTTGTACCTGGGAGTACTGGGAAAAGGGGTCAGGATGGGAACCTTGCCCTATTGGACGGTTCCGGTATAGAAGAAGGGACTGTACAAAGGCAGCCAGACAGTCCCCAAGAAGGAGAAGTATTAACACCGAGCATTTTTTCACGTCTCGTTTCTTATAAACCTCGTCTTGTTAAATATTTCGGAGGAGAATATGGCAATTATTACATCACGTAGGTATCCTTTGTGAATCGGTCGACATGGGTCGCCTTTTATATAGGCCCTGCTAGGTGTGTATGGCTCTTGTATAAGTGTAAATGGTGACGAAGAAGTGCAATTGTGTGTTGTTAATAATATTATGTAGAATGAAGCGCTTAAAGAACTGTAGTAAGATAAAAACAATTGTTATACGTCGAGCAAACGCTCCACTTATCTCCAAATCTTTGCGATTTACGCTAGAATTATAATACCACGCAATAAATCTATATGTATAGTTTTACTTTAGTTGCCTCTACTCGCCTGATGTGTGAATTACAGGGCAAATTTAAGCTTTTTTTAAGGTAGGTATACACTTTTAATACGCTAATATTAATGATCCTCCTCCAGCAGTTCTTTTGATTTTGAACTCAGGTATTTTTATTTCTCTCGTCTAAGCGTTTTGAATACAACTCAAAAAAGCGTAAAACCTCATTCCGATCCATCAATCACTTGACGAGTTGTAACCTCAACGAGGGAAATATAACACAATAGATCAATTTACTTCTAACAGATCTGCTTTAAATATACCACTTCCCATTAATTACGGAATTCTCTCAATCTGGAATTATGAGCAGATTCGAGAAGTCGAGGAGTATTAGAAATGTAAAACAGTCAAAATTAGTTCGGTGTCGGAGCAGGATTAATTAGGCAAGTCTAAACGAAGGCTGGAGAATCTCAATGAAATATTCTCAATGCAAATTTTCAACTATTTGTAAATATATATTAGAAGGTGTAATATAATCTTATACTTTAATTATGTAAGTCAATTTTTGTCCTAGTAATTAGGGATGTGGATCTAATTAGCCTGGATAGGTCGCTTTTATCCCAGGTCATTGGCAAGGTCTGCGGAAGGAGACCAGTTCATCTAATAACTCACCAGGTAAATATTTGAAATTATTAGCCACTATTTTTAGGCTTGCTTTTATTCAATTGCATTTTTTCACAAATATCCTCTTTCTTTTACTCCGGGAATTTCCATGTTCAGCTGTCATAACTAAATACATTTATTGTACAAGAACGTCGGTATTATTCGGCGATGTCTCTCGAACGTTCGGTTTCGACTTTTCCGCGGCGTGCGCATGACAGGGGACTATTTTATAGTCCCCTTAACAAGAGCCATTGTAAATCATTGGCAATTTTTTTAGTCGTAAAATGCAGATGGCGGACATAAAGGTCATGTACAAAGCCAATAATTTATAATTTGTTAAAATTATGGGCGGTTTAGGGTTGCCACTTAATCTATGGTAGTTTTTATAAAAGACCCACACTATTATTTAATCTATAAACTACGGTATAAAAGACATTGAAGAGTGTAGGATATTAAGTTGATATTGACGATATCGATAGAGCACATTTTTATAATCTAAACATGAATATTACAATCTAACAAGCATTTATTTCTTCATATTTTGTCTGATCCATCTATATTTTCATATAGTTTTCTTTAAACAAAAAGTTTCTACTTTATTATGTGACACGATGCGTCTTCTCATTGTCTTCAAACCCCAGACTGGTCGTTGGAAATTACTCCATTCACCCATCGCGGTCTTTCAAATGTTTACCCACAAATCATTAATTTACCCCGAAAAAAGAAAATTTTCTATCTCCGAATCCTTACCAAGATTAAGAACTTACCAAATAAATCAGAGCCCGTAATTTATTGGCGTAGAGAAATTTCCCTTAGTGCTTAAGAAAATCTCGCGAATTGATGGAATCCAGAAATTCCTGAACGAAAACCTAGTGAAGCGAATGCGACGGGGTTTTTTTACATACCCCCATTTGTTCGACAGACCACTAATTTATTGGAACTTGGAATTTATGGATTTAAAAAAGGTTTAATAGCACAGCTTTTAATTTTTTTTTAATTACTTCATTGTAAAACTAACTTATTTATCTGCTTATTTATAAGCTTTGATCAGCTTTACGCAGCATCATGCACTCCCTTGCAAGAGGTAGCGCCATGCTGAATTGCAGCCTACTAATCCCGGAAAGACCTGAGAGGTACCTCTTGTTGACACGATGTCGGGGTAAAGTTTCGTCTTGTATGTCCGGTGCTGAATAGAGAGAGAAGGGGTAGGGAGAGCAACGCGTCTTAAATTTTAGAGCTGTAAATCTCAAATGAAATCCTCATTTTCCCTCCATCGTACACTCTCCAAGCGTCACTTTTATCTCAATAATTTGTCCATATTAGACATGTACACTAGAAAAGTTATTACAAAGGAGGAGCGTGAAGGCAACGTGAAAAATGCGACGTTACGCCAGTAAATGAACCATTTCTATTCGAGACCAATGTCGGGAGTATTATCTTTGTAGGGGAGGAAATGCCGGGGAAAATTGTCGCAAGGTGGAACTATTTTTATGCACCTTTATGTAACAACCAGCACGTGATTTCATCTGAAGAGACTTTCTTGTTGTTTCAATGTAGGTACTGTGTTTGTGGTGTATCATAATTTAATATTAGACATGTATATGATCTTTGAAAGTGATAATGTGTTATTTGCCTCCAAAAGAATAAATGGTTTTCTTTACAGTAAAGGTAGGCAAATAAGCTCCCTCTCTCTCTCCTGGGCAGTATTCCCATCTGATTATAAGGTCAGCTTTCCGCGTTATTTCTCTCCACTTTGGACGGTTGGACGTGTCGTCCTCGGAAACATTGCGTACGCTCATGTCTTTGTTTATGATATCGGTCCATCTAATTTTAGGTCTTCCTCTTTTTCTGGGTCCAACAATACACAAATCCATAACGACATTTCCGATGTAATTAGAAGGTCGGCAAATAAGCATTGGAGCTATTTTCATGACTAGACATCCAGAGACATCGCCTAGAGACTACAGACGCGCTGAGGGCCACCGGTTACTTACAGTCCGCAAGAAACGCGACAGCCCAGCTTTCACGTTACGTCGGTAGCGTGTAAGAATGTTTTTATCGTAAACATATTATGTTGGCGTTGTAAAAATTATTATAATTGACATAAATTGACACCAACTTTATGAATTTACACAAATTGTGACCGTGATTTCACGCTATCTGGGAGGGGCTTATGTCCAACTGTCAACGTCCTCTCGCTGCTTATAATGATGAACTGACACACAGCACACACATAACATGTGTTTGTCAGTATCAGAGAAACAAAAGAAAAATCGGAACATTATTAAATCATCGATAAAAAATAGTGTTTATTTTAAATATTAATCATTGTTAATAGCTATTTATCTACATCGGAATACTGCCCAGACATAACGAGTAAATAACAGACAAATCATGATAGTAAATAATCATATAAGATCTATGTGCTTTCGATAACTAAAATTCCTATTTTGTAATTAATGTCGCAGGCACTGGTGCACAAGTCCTACACACTGACTGTGGGCGGGCTGCAGTGACATATGGCACGTCAGGACAGTACCCACTGAACCACTGCAGGTGCTATCAATTGCCAATAGCAAAATGCCTGTGATCTGTTATAGCCAACGAAATAAAAATAGAAATCAAAATCTTTCAGTATCTTATTATTTGGGTATAAATATTTTTAATGTAGTTATTCTAAAAACTAATTAATCAAGACCCATTAAGTAGAAAAATTAAGGGACAATGTTCACGCCAGATCGTGACGTCACTCGCTCTCGACAATTTTGCACGGACGACCCCGCGCACCGCGCCGGCCGCGAGCGAGCGGCCAGTCCGTTCGATGCGTTTGGCTCGCTTGCACGTTTCATTTATGCTTCTGCGCAGATAGCTTTAATAGTGCTTTCGTAGTAATTACCGCTAAAAATTCATTTCGCTTATTTCTTGTCGGCTCAAAATAAGAATAACTATTTAATTATAAGTGTGGTGGAGTGTTCGAGAGACGCGGCGCTTCGCTTGGACATCAGGTGAGTCAGCTTTCCCAACTACATCCAAAATTACCCTTATCCCATTTACCCGAATTCCTTTCTCAGCCCTTCGTGTGACGATAGCCATACGGCGTCGTCAGACAATTTTTTTGGAAATAAAATGTATTTTACCAATATACATAAGGATCCATCTGTTAAAAGTAATAAGTCTTACAAAATTCCTCGCCAATAAATAAATAAATACTACTAAATAAATTAAACAATACCCAAGAGAATAGTAATAATAATAAAAAGCAATAGAATAATAATATACAATGCTACAAATAATCCTACTAATATTATAAGTGCGAAAGTTTGTATGTTTGTTTCACTGTTTGTTACTTCTTCACGCAAAAACTGCTGAACCTATTTTCATAAAATGTATGTTACATAGAGGGTAACTTGGATTACCACATAGAATAGTTTTTCTCCCGAAAAAATGTTCCTATAAGATGATTTTCTATTTTCCACGGGATCGAAATTTACGCGGCTGAAACCGCAGGGCGCACCTAGTTTACCAATAAATAAATAGTGCAGAGCCAATTAATCAAGACCCATCAGCAGCGATAAGGCCTGTAGAATTTCTTTATTTTACCAAAAAATAAATAGTGTATAGAATAAATCAGCAGACGACATGAGTTAGTATCGCTCGGTGTAAATTTATAGCGCGCAGTTCCTTGTGCGAGGTGCAACTCGCCGTGACGGGAAACTTGCTGACGTTTATCTTACGTGGTGGTTCCACTTACGTTGTTTCATATTATGTTTGGATGTTTGTGAAGCGAATCAAGGATTATGATTTTAAACATTTCACATGAGAGGCAAACGTATTAGAAAATTTCCATATTGTTCTATTGTAATGTTACTTTCAGTAGTTTCAACATGTGACGTCTTATAGGAAGATCTAATTTAAGAAATATCTAGGATTTAATGCATTGCACAACAAACTTGTGAATAAGCCACTCTGCTGCTGAAATTGCCCAAATTTGACAGCAAAAGACCTCGACGACTTACATTTTTCCAAATTAGGTATATAGTTTATAAATGACTTTTCAATTCTGTTCAAAAAATATTCAATATTTAGAGCTTAATTGGATCAAAAAGGTAAAACGTAGCTATTTCTGCAAATTTCATAAGCTTTGATCGTCTTTGCCATTAGGAAATCCATTGCTTCTTTTACCTAGTAATAATTAAAATGCTTTAAAATCTAGTAACTCAATGTCCTCTCCGCTGATCCATCGCCGCCTCTCCTAATGCGGTAATTGCGGCCACATTGCGGATATTGTATGAATATTCAGACCACGTTGTGCCAACGCCTGGCGACGTTCAATTGTATCCTCGTGACCATTTTTACTCCGAGCAGACGCGCCGCCAGACGTCCTCGCATTAATGACATTCCGATTGTAGCGAATGCACGATGAATGTTTTAATTAATTTCAGCTCAGTGATATATGACGGAGCAATTAAGTGAGCATGAAAACGATATTACAAATTTACAAAATAGGAGAATAAAATCCTTTAATGTACTTTTATTGTAATGAGTAATATTCGCATAGCCTTAAAACATAATTACGAGATAGGATTTATAAAAATATCATATTTTGGAAACATATCACTTTAACATAATAAAGGGATACCTATGTATGATCCAAGAGAAAGTATCTCTCCGTTAGTTAGGATTTATAAAAATATCATATTTTGGAAACATATCACTTTAACATAATAAAGGGATACCTATGTATGATCCAAGAGAAGTAAATAAATCACGTAAAACCTATCACACTAGTCTAGTTGCTAAGAGTACAAGGCAATGGCAATGTTAGGTCTGTAAAACCTACTTTTATAATGTTAGGCATGCGATATCGCGAGCAATCAAATAGAGTACATGTCTATGATTAGCCTGATCAATTAAATGTAGTATCAGCTTCAAGGTCATTTGCTCAAGGGTCACATTAAAATGGTCGTTTATTTTCAGTACAAGCTTTGTATCGATAAATTTGCAAAATGATGCAGATCAAAGTAAATTCATTTCATACGTTATATTCGGTGGAGCGCGACGGGTGTATCTGCTAATTATCTGTCAGATCCAATCGTAGTGTCGTAAAGGCGAGGCAATATTTGGCTTACTGTATGGGCTTGTTTAAAATTGAATTGCCAAGTTCACTCAAAGGCGAGGGCAGTTTGCCGCTCGATTTACTTTCAATTCTGGCTTCAATCACAAAGGCAAGATGCTATTTCATTTATGATATTATGTGCGGTCAATCGAAACTTTAAAATATAAACTAGGTACCACACATAGTATGGGTTTCTTTACGATCACATCACTATCAAGAAATTGATTTAATTATGTAGATGAATTTGAAGTCGTAGCATTATCGGTCAGTGCTTGTGAACACAATAGGACCTCAATAAACAAACAACAGTAACAATTTTAACGACAGCCAAGCTAAAGTCATTAGCAACGCTAACCTTCTGAGCCGTGCCCTTTGTCTCCCGGTGATATTTTAATTACAGCTTTTACAAGCCAATTAAAACTTGCCCGTCCTAATGCTTGTTACTAACATAATGTCTCCCAGAGATGCCAAGCTGAGTTGGTATGTTTGATAACTTATAATGGCTGTCTTCAGAATATCACGTATGTATGTTTTTTTTTCATATTCAAATATTCTTACAGTCGCTATAGACTAACTAATGAAACTTGGCCTTTGATAAATTAAAAAAAACGTAACAACTAACAAAGCTTTTTCCATTCAAAAATTTCTAATAAAAGTGGCTTAAGAAATCGGTGCTCTTTCTACAATTTCAGACTCCATAAAGTACAATTAACATAAATCAAATATCAAGAGTATGCAATCCTGATAACTGAAAGTATAAGGTAATAATTTATTCGCCGACGTTGAGTCTGGGGTTGAGGGGCCGAGCACTCATTGCAATCCGATAAAACTGTATTGGGCTATTCTTCACATTCACAGCACAAGTTCAGATCCGAAAAAAAGAGAAAACTAAAATGGTACAGCGTTACCCCGAGTAAACTGCAATAGCGTTAGGATTTTGTACAAATATCACTTTTATCGAGGCCATATGTTATTTCTGTTAATACGACACTACTCGCTGAAAGCAGCAGCATGCAATAATCTCACAATAAATAACGCACAGCTATCTAATAGCGTGTTAGCCCAGGCGCGAGCTCGAGAGCGCCGCTCGCGGCTGGCCGACATCCAATAAGTACGTGTTTTATGCGTCTGGCTCCGCGGGGTTTTCTACCAAATTACACGGAACCCCGTGAGTGTGTGCTATGACGTCATTATGGTAATGTTATGTGTGTACACTGGCTAATGTGGTATTATTGTATTGTGTAATGAGACGGCATAAAGTCGGGACGTAAATGATAGTGATGGGAAAGTTTTATCGACATTATTCTGTGCTCTTTTAAATTGCCGTACCTACTTTAAAAATAAATAACGGAAATCTGATAGGATCAATTTGATGTATTTAGAATTTAGAAGTTACTTCCTAGTATCAGAATTATGACTGATGTCTGATGTAATATTATGTATTCTATATACTTTATCGTGTTAAAACTCGTAAAGTAACTACAAATTAAATGTGAAACAAACGCGAAAGTCTCAAACAAGTGCTTTATAATTTGTTTACAATGAATTCAGAAACTACTTAATAGTCTTACAGTTTAAATTTATACCAAACTCTTTTTCATACAATAAGTACTAAACAAGATAGTCAATAAATAAACAAAATAAACTTGTCTCTCCGAAGTTCGGAACACAGCTGCGACCGCTCGCAGCCACACTTCATTGACAACGACTTGGACTTCGAGTTCCGATAGCAGATAATAAGAAATGTACACATTGCTTGTTACTTTAACGTATATTTGGCCAGCCATTGTAGCAGTGCTACAGTTATACACTTCGCGTATTAAAATTATTATAGCAGGGGCTCCCAAATTGTACGCCGTGGCTCCCTGAAAAAGATTGGAAACCCCTGGACTATACAATTAAATACTAGTTAAAAACAGTGATGCTTATACAAATAACGATGGCCTTACTCTCTCGATATCAGATGCAGGAGTGTGCATTTTCCGGGTCGGGTCAGACAACCTTCGACCTCAACGGTGCCCGCAAAGTCGATACTGTTAAAAACAAACATAGCGACTATTATGTGAGAGGTTAAATTTTTCTTCTAAATGTAACTAAATAGTGTATATATCTTATAATCTCAGTGTAATAGATATCCTTATGAAATCCTAGTAATGTTATAAATGCGAAAGTTTGTATGTTTGTTTCTTACTTTCACTGTTGAATCGATTTTCATGAAATTTTGCACACACTTAGAGGGTAACTTGTGAGGTGTGTGAACTATGTGAGGTACACTTAGAATAGATTTTATCCCGAAAAAATGCTTCTATGGGATGCGACGGGAGGATTTTCTAATTTCCACAGGATCGAAATTTACGCGGTTCACCCGCGTAAATTCAATTCGCAAAAAAAAATCGCGGGGTGCAGCTAGTAGTCTTAAAATCTTCTACTCTCATGAGTATTAGCAAGCTGTGGGCATCTGAATCGAGAGTTGAGAACAAGGAATGTAGTTCAGCGTGTACGGAGTAGGCTATTAGTGAGTTGGACGTAGTGCAGTTTGAACTTGTGCAGATGCGACTGAGTTACATCACACGTTCCGGAACTTACGTAGTGTATCACTCGCTTAATAAGAGACCGACTAGGGTTGGCACTAAAAGATTTTATTATTATAAAACGAGACTGAGTATTTTTATAATATGACGCTCAGAGATCTGCATAATTGTTATGCAGACGTGTTGTCCTCTTGCCTCCTGCCCTCCAATAGGACAAAGAAAAATTGACACTTTGCGAAAACTATCACCTGAGCGAAATCTCGCTGATGGAAACGGCCCAATTTGATTACAATGCAGCAAACCACAGCATCTTACAAAAGAAATGAAGAATGCAAACGTATTTTTTTTTTATTATATAGGAGGGCAAACGAGCAGCCGGAGCCATTTTCAAGACTACCGACGCCCACAAACATCCGCATAGAGGCTATACAGATGCGCTGCCCTCCTTTCTCCTCCCACCTCCATGGGCCACCGGCTACTTACACAACGCACGAAACGCCACAACACAGCTGTCACTTTACGCCAGTTTCGTGTAAGCGAGAGGTACCTCCCCGGTCGTGCCGGTATTTTATAAGTAAAAATTTTGTTGTTGAGGGATTTTGGTCAGGGTGAAATATAATTGATGGATGGATGGATGAGTGCTAAAACCAGTTAATTAATTGTCTGACGGTGTAATGCTGTTGTTACAGTCAAAAAATGACGCCATGTTTGAATAACGGTGTAAACTCTTTTACGGTTGTCTGTAGGCGTTGGCGATCACTTTACATCAGGTGACCCAACTCTCTGCTCGTTTGCCTCCTATGCTATAAAAAATAACGTCTGAAAAACTTAGAAAATAGTGAACAAAATTACTAATTTGTTTTTGCTGTTCTATGAGATTGCTTTCACTTATTTTTTTTAGCTAGTGTCTGAGCCAAATATCATAGGCCTCACAAAATGCCATCGGCTGCGGTGGCACGGACACGTCGAGCGCATGGGGGAGGATCGGGCTTGTAAGAGAGCGTATCTGGGTCGGCCAACTGGGCGTACACCAGTGGGTCGTCCCAGGTACCGATGGAGTGACATGGTGGAAGCAGACTTGCGCGAGACCCAAGCCACCAATTGGCGGGAAATTACGCAAGATCGCGCTAGGTGGAGAACTCTGGTTTCGGAGGCCAAGACTCACTTCGGGTCACTGAGCCAGAAGAGTTAGTTGGTTAGTTAGTTTTTATTTTATCTAAACTAGCTGCAACAGATTATCCTCAAATCGTTTGAAAAACAACACCGGTATCACTTAAGTATGATATACTAAGTAGATGCCACTACATCATTTACTCCGAATCCTAGAGCGCTGGCCTGGCCGTTTGAAAGTATCACAGAAGGTAACACGAGTGCCACGTCATCACCGTCTGTCGATATGGCTTCAATGCAACCACTGAGCCTAGTCTTGGAGGAGGCTGTTCTAAATTAAAGCTTCAGTATTTTTGGAAGAGTCCGGCTCCTAATTTGGAATGGGTCCGTTGCCATTTCCAAGATCTATACTAATCTAAAGCTGAAGAGTTTGTTTATTTGTTTGAACGCGCTAATCTCTGGAACTACAGGTCCGATTTTGATAATTCTTTCAGTATCAGTTAATCCATTTAGCGATGAAGACTTTTTAACCGACTGCAGCAAAAACGGTTTCACGTAAACGAAGTTACGGGCGCCCGCTAGTGTCATAAATGACAGGCCGTTGGCATTCGCAAGGTTTTTGTGTGTATTCGGTTTTTAGCGCGTATTTCCCCACAAAACCAATAAAAGCTTAGGTAGCGGTTCAGTTGATTAAAATCTCAATTCATTTCCCATATATTTATAAATGCTTCTATATCAATTAAATTGAATGGGAATAACCAAATCGATATACTTCAATTAAAATGCAGTGAAAATGATTCTCGAACCAATTCGCTTTCGAACACCGAACAGCATGAACAGCATTTATTGCAGACTTTCAAACATTTTGTTTAGGAACTTCAATGAACTTCAAAATAGTCGGAATTTAAACTAAATTTTTTCTATTATTTTTAATCAAACAATAAGTATTATGAGCATTTTTTCCAGGAAATGGTTTACCAATATTAATGGCTTTACGCGAAAGTTGTACACTTACTATAACTAGCCCACCCAACTATTCTTCCCAGGACAGGGCTGAACCGGTGATAATTATAATTGGTGACGTTCAAAAAGTGATTTGTACAATTCTATCTATACATATAATAAACTGTAAACACCATGTGTCTGTTCATTGAATATATTTACGAAAAACTAATAGGGGGCGATGTTAAAATAGTATAGAACCCTTTCAATGCTTTTTAATTGTTTTGTCTGTCTGTTTGTCTGTTTCCAGGCTAATCTCCGAAACTACTGGTCGGATTCGAATGAAACTTTTTGTGATGTATAGATACTAAGCCTGGTCAACATATAGAACACTTTTTACTACGGGAAAATCGCTCATTCTGAATGGAAATTCATACGGAATTACCCGTAGGAATAAGTTGAAGATCAGATTAGTTATACTTTACCCGACAGATTTGAATGCGTTATGCGAACGAAGTTGTGGGCACCAGCTAGTTTTGAATAAAAACATTTTCATTTTCATTGAAATTTTGATATTTATTTTTATTTCTAAAGACTTACTTATCAGTGTTCAGAAATCAGTGTTGTGTAAATAATCTAATATAGTGACGAACACATCCGATGAATAGCTAAATTAGGCATCTGTTTATATTCCACCTCTCTCTCTCTCTCTCTCTCTCTGTTCCTCTCTCTGTTACGAGTGAAATCGGCTCCGCATATAAATTGTAATTAAAATTGTCAATCATCGATATAAGGTTTAAATAATCGCTTATTA
>LUGF01054676.1:76673-95585 GCA_001625245.1 Calycopis cecrops | reverse complement strand
CTCCCTCTCTCTCCCTCTCTTTTCCAAAGAAACATACGGCGGTAGATTTTATTGGCGTACGTACTAGCATTATAAAAGATTATAAATGCCATACGTAAAAGATTTTTGCTTTCATAAATATCAAGTATTTCCTCTTTATATATTGTAAGTGGGTTTATAATAAAAGATCTAAAATTCTTCATGGCAGTATGACATATTACTCAACAAGATTTTGTCGTGAAATATAAAGTAGTCCGCACAATAATCCCTCCATTCGTGAAAAAATATGTAACGCACAAATCCATATCTTATACAATATTCACTAAGAATATCATGTAAAAATGTATACATTATTTGGATTTTCATAGGAATAAGATTATATTCTTTAACAAAGAGTTTCAACTACTTTATTTTTAAAGGTACCTACACCAACAGCACACATTAACATTTTATTGCTAATTATTATAAATTTTAATATTGATGACTAAAATTAATTACAAATTTATAAATAGTTATTAAATATGAAAAAAAAACTAAACAAGAGAGAAAGTTATGTCCTCGGTCACAATAAAAGTTCATATGAAAAATTAGGTCATAATGTTTGTCAGAAAGTTTATGAATGGCTACTGCCTTTAATATGTTGCGAAATCAAATATCTAATGTAATGAAATTATAATATTAAAAACAAGACTTAAAAAATAAAAATTTGAATTAATTGTAACTGATAATAATGAATTCAAAATGAATGAAAATGCATATGAAAATTGTTCTTATAAGATAATATGTAGTTAAGACTAAACGAGAAAAGTAATAACTAATAATAAATATGTAATTAATGACTTGTGCGGTCATAAAGAAGTATTAATTAAGCACTAAATTCTTAAATTTATTTAAAAAATCATTGAAGATGTCAATATAATGGGGGGGCGAACTTGTCGAAAATATTTTCTCAGCAGATGTGCACGTTGTGAATTCTCCTTGTGTATAAAATTTCAACTTAATCGGTTGCGTAATTTCAGTTGCGCATTGATAGTTGCAGATATATAAGCGGAGCCTCGAAAATCAGTTAGGATATCGATAGGAGTATCGATATTTTTGATACTACCTATAGTATTGAATATATATAGTATAAAGCATGGCAATGCCATTTATGTTATATTCGATACTATTCTTTGATAGTCGCTGTGTATCGATACTGTCGACAGTATCGATATATCGATAGCTTAGCGACTACCAAAGATAGACCTACTATCGATAGTATCAGTAGTCTATCTATATAAGCCTATCGAGCGGCATCACTAGCAGATATAGTGGATAGATAAAACAATCCGGCATAGAGTAAGGAAGTATTAGTATATTATAAGAGAAAATTAAAGATATGAGATCGTAGACAGAGGTTTAGTCTGTCTACGTATGAGATGCTTAAAATACATATGTCATAATACAGTCTAGTAGACAGTAACTGTCTTTCGCTGTAAAGATAAATAAGGCAAAAACAAAAGCCTCCTTGATTTTATTTCCTATAAATGCTTATTAGATTGTGATGATGTTGTAAGGATGGTAAATAGTCGTCACTGTCGTCATCCTCTATATTGACTTCATACTCTTAATTCTTCAGTATCTCTTAGAACGTAGTTTATAGATTAAAAAACAGTGTGAGTCTTTTTACAACTACCATAGATTATGTGGCAGCCCTAAACCGCCAATAATTTTAACAAATTATAAATTATTGGCTTTGTACATGACCTTTATGTCCGCCATCTGCATTTTACGACTAAAAAAATTGCCAATGATTTACAATGGCTCTCGTTTAAGGGGACTATAAAATAGTCCCCTGTCATGCGCACGCCGCGGGAAAGTCGAAACCGAACGTTCGAGAGACATCGCCGAATAATACCGACGTATATATCTTGTATAATAAATTTATTTAGTTATGAAAGTTAAACATGGAAATTCCCGGAGTAAAATAAAGAGGGATATTTATCAATAAATGCAGGTCTAGCGCAGTAAGGTCTATGTACTATTCCCTATTGAACGACCAGGTGTAAAATACTAAAAAGGCAGGCAAGTAAATTGTGGCTTATAACATCAGTCATTTACAAAGTGGAGGATACTAACGAACAGGAATTCACTACCCAGGCTAATTACATCCACAACCATAAGAACTGGGACAAAAATCGACTTACATCATTAATGTGTAAGATTTTATTACATCTTTATAATAGTTGGAAACACTTGAAAATTTGCATTCAGAATATTTCGTTGAGTCAATCTTCGCTTAGACTTGCCTAATTAATCCTGCTTCGAAATCGTTCCCATTTCGACTGTTTTACATTTCTAATACTGCGAGATTCCTCGACTCCTCGAATCTGCTCGAAATTCCAGATTGAGAGAATTCCATAATTAATGGGGGGGCGAGGTAATTAAAGCGGATTTGTGAGAAGTAAATTGGTCTATTGTGTTTTATTTCCCTCGTGGAGGCTACAATTCGTCAAGTGATTGATGGATCGTTATGGAGTTTTACGTCTAATTTTTTGGTTTTATTCAAAACGCTTTGACAGGAGCAATAAAAATAATTGAATTGAGTTCAAAATCAACAGAACTTTGCTTGAGGAGTAGGTATCATTAATCTTTGCTTCTCTTGAAAGTGTTTGCGTCACAAATGGCTTTATTAACAATTCAATAAATTCAATTCAATGTAACGTATTCTTCACAAATATAAGCCATAATCTCTTAAGCTATCCTTTATACCCTATATTTCACTCATCCTTCGGTAGAGAAGATGCAACGATACTAAAACTATAACTAAAGTTATAGACTCTAAACCTGATGGCGAGTGATGACATAGCTCTCGCGTAGGTGGCAAAGATTTGAAGACATCAACTACATCTTTTTCTCAACTCATTCACACACACATACAACAGCTATACACACGTAACAGCTTCTTTACAAAAGGCCAATTCGCAAATATATACGTCATGTAGTAATCTCCCTCTTCTGCCTCGAAATAATTAACAAGATGAGGTTCATACGTAACGAGACGAGAAAGAGGCGCGATGTTAGTAGATATAATATTTGTAAAGGTTGTTGAACCCGACTAGACCCAAGGGTAGATAGATATTGACTCAATAAAGTGTCCCCCGCATGAGTTTCATACAAACTTTAAACCTCTACGCTTTAAGGAACTTAATTTTAAAAAATCTAACATGAGCAAGAAAAGCAAAAAAATTCTCCTTAATTATATTTTTTGTTCTCGTTATACAAATCTGTATTTTTTTTGTACAAGGGAAAAGTGGAAACCTTTTTCTTTACATATATGCATAGTGGTTATGCAGATCTGTGGCTTGCTGTTTGATATTCAGCTGCATGCATGCAATATATGTACCTTACTTCGAGTCGATTCCCCAATGCTGAGTGGTCTTATTGTTGATTGGTAGAGAGAAATTTTTCCTTTATTGTAGGCCTCCGTTTGACATTCAATCGATAACATCAAAATGATCAGCAGTAGTAAAAGAATATTATTTTATCACCCAGGGTGATGGATAAAAATAAACAAAAGCCGAGCAAATTATAGCAGTGTATTGTCCACGACAGAGGGTCACGAGATCTGTCCCTGTTTTAATTCGGGGTGAATTCAGCGAGTCATCCCATTCGGTAAATGCGGATAAGTCTTGTTTACTGTTCCGATGTTCAACATTTTCTATTTGTTTCTTGAACAATGAGTGCGTTAGGAATATTCATCGTATTGCTTTCACCCGACTGCGCTGGAGGGTTGGGTTTTCTGGTGCTCTATATATTCTCGGGTAAAAAAATAAATATCTGGGGACTATCACACTTGTGCCGGCAAAAGCATGGCACTAAGTTTTACATAATTTTAGATATTTCCTTATTTTATATACCTATTTAAAGTATACAAATAAAAAACAACTTTTAGAGCCTTCAACAATCCTGGTACATTACGAACTGTGTTTGTCAGTCGTCGATATGTTTACAATAAGTGTATTTACTATAATCTGCAGCCAATACAAATTAGTTTTTGACTCGGTTGTGATTAAATTTATGAAAATTAATTAGTACACATTCATTGATTCCAACAATTGTTTTTATTGTCTTGATTGTTTAATGATAATAGTGTTAATTGTTCTGAAGTACTTACATTTCAAATGGCAAGGACTAATTTAGAGAATCAATTACAGTCTTGATTATTCGCCAATTGTTCTGCTTCAAACATTTCTACTTGAAATGCAAAATAATTCTGAGATCAATTTTAATTAATTTCATCAATCTCAAGTGTCACCAACCATTATCATACTTTATCTCTCGTCAATAATATTACATTCTCTGAATAAATTTAATATTTGTCACTTCTACTTTATTGTAGAATACTCTCCTAATGTAAATAAATAATAATATAGAGTACTTCCTCTAATGTAAATAAAAAATAAATTGGAAGGAACCTTTAATTTTCTTGCACTACAAAAACGTAACACAGAAAAGCAGAGAGAGATCTAAATTATTTGTATCTCTATTTTCCGTTCGTATTTCCCTGTATTTGCTGTGTCCGTGGATCCTGTAACAGTTTGACGTTTACCCAACACACGACGTGTGGACTTGACCCAATCTGCTATCGGTGCCGCGTATTTACTCCCGAGACAACCCAATCAGATGGCATTCATGTCGGGGCGGCTCCAGTGCCGTCCTTGCTCTATGTGATTCAAGTTTCACCAATAAATCTTACACGCGTTTGGTGAAACGTGCATATGTAGGCCTGGAGTAAGTGCGGGCCTGTAACGAAGTATTTTCGGGAGTCATTGATTCGGAATAAAAAAATATCACAATCACAACAATCTTACTTAATTATCATTAGCCATCATTAATCCGCTATCATTTGAATTAATAAGGATACATATATTGCTATAGGTCCTATGGACCATTTATACTTTGCGTCCTTTAATCGTTGCAATTTTTACTTTTGACAGCATAATTATTAATTTATTAAGAGGTAGAGCCACGCTGCATGCTTGCAGCCTAATTGGGCCGTCACGACCGGGAAAGTACCTCTTGCTTACCAGCGTGCCAGCGTAAAGTGACAAATGTGCTGTCGCGTTTCGTTCGGTGTGTAAGTAGGTGGCCCATGAGGGTGGGAGGAGAAAGGAGGGCAAAGCATTTGTTTAGCCTCTATACGGATGTCTAAGTGAGTTGGTAGTCATGAAAATGGTTCCGACTGCTCATTTACTCCCCTATACTTAAAAAAATTAACTTTCGAGCTGATGATGATGATGAAGAAAATATACACTGTAGTGATAAACTGACGATCACATAAAGTTCATGTAATATTTCCTTTTCCTTCATAAAAGTTGAAACTCCCAACGACAGAAGTTCAGTGACCCGATTCCTAGACTACAACAAAAGACATTCCACCCCGAGAAAACTTTGTAATAGGGTTGACGTTCCGAAGAAAATTGACAAAACTGTTTTATAGTTGGACCTCCGTGTAGTTTCATTGGGTTTAGTTTTGTAGTTGGGTAGGTATTTTTTTTGTCTCGTCTCGCATGAACAGAATTTTATTACTGGTATATTAATGCTGCAGCACAATTTAAGATTAAATTTTATTTATAGCGTTTGTAGGCCTAAAATTCAAACCTAGATATTTTCTATCTGCAAGCTGAGACGTGAAAGTCTGAAGTTTGTACATCCTAAAAAATAATAACAATAACAACACATCTTCACGACTGTTCAAAACAAACAGAACAGAATTAAAACAGCCAATTTTATAATTTCTACACCTTTGTCTATGTATAAGTACATTAATAACAGAAAAATCATAAAATCAATAAGTCATTTAGTACATTTTTATTTTGTTAGTAGCAACCCTAAAGATATTATGTGATTAAATGAGGAAGTCTATTAATAATAGTCGAGGTAATGTTAGCTCTTATTTCAAACTATTTAGATAAGGACTGTAACAACAAATCGCTACTAAGCAGAAGAAAAATATGTTTTTTTTTATAATTGAAGTAAATTATAACTTAAGTGTTAGTATTTTTTATAACATAGGAGCCATACGAGCAGTTGGGTCACCTGATGTAAAGTGATCACCAACGCCCACAGACATCCGCAACACCAGAGGTCTAACAGATGCGTGGCGACCTTTGAAGAAAGAATAAGTAATTTGTAATAAGTAGTGTTTGTTGTATCAAATACAACGATTAATATCATTAAAAATAACAAATTTTTACAAATAAGTAGTTGTGGCCCGCGGATTCTTCCGAATAAAATTTATACTATATATTAATTTTCTCGGAACAATAAGTTATTTTTATTTTAATACAAATTATAATATATGTCTGTGCCAAATTCCAACTAAAATAACGTAGTACATATAACTCAACTAGCTGCGCCCCGCGGCTTCGCCCGCGTAAATTTCGATATCGTGGAAAATCATTCCATGGCATCCCTCAGGAACATTTTTTCGGGATAAAAGCTATCCTATGTTACTTCTAATACCTCCAAGAACATGTGTACAAAATTTCATGATGATCGGTTGAGCAGTTTTCGCGTGAAAGGGTAACAAACAAACTTACATTCGCATTTATAATATTAGTATGATGCTAAAATAGTTCATTTTTGCCTGAAATAATAACAACGTACATACTAACTTTGACATTTACTTAATATACGATACAGATAATAATAGTATATTTGGTGCTGGTATACAAATGAATAGGTTTTTATCTAATATCTTTAAACGAGCAATTCTTGTATATTTATATATGTATATGTCACCGTAAGATTGTAAAAACCGTAAGATTACAAAATAACTCGGAAAATTGTAAACTGTCGGAAAATTGTGAACTGTACAAATCATTTACAATTTAACACATTATTTTTCGTTAGTTTATAATCTTCCCGGAGCAAACTGTAAAATTGTGAACTGACATCATACATGCAAGCGATGGATGCGCTGATTGGCCTATTGACGTATGGTGCGCGCTGATTGGTCTAGAAAGAAGCTGGTCTATTGTCGTGAGGCGTGCGCTGATTGGTCTAATCTGTGAAGCGCATTCCCGCCGCCTTTGGCTGTCAATTTGTTAAATGTCAATTGTTATTATTCATTAGTTAGGCCGGTTGTTTGTATTTTGTTTTGGTATGTTTTTGTATTATTTAGCATCGTAATTAATGTCGATAACCAAAAAGTTCTTAGGCTCGGGTTTAGAATCGTTTCGCACGAATTTCGACTTGAGGGTTTGGTGGGAGGAAGAGGGGGGGCTCCCTAACCCTCCCTTATCAGTCGCAATACAATGTAATGCTTCCTTTTTGAAAAAAAAAGGAAAATAAATTCTATAGAATTTTTCTCAATTTATGGACTTTGACACGAATTTCAGCCAGAGGGTCTATGCCGATCCACTAGACTCGCTCGCTTCGCTCGCTCGTTATGTATAAACATAGTCTAACCTAACCTAACCAAAAAGTAGTACACTAAAAATCAGACGGGAAACCGACCAATCAGGTACGGACGTTATTTCGTTCACAATTTTACGGTTTGCTCCGGGAAGATTATAAACTAACGAAAAATAATGCGTTAAATTGTGAATGGTTTGTACAGTTCACAATTTTCCGACAGTTTACAATCTTCCGAGTTATTTTGTAATCTTACGGTTTTTACAATCTTACGGTGACATATATATATATATTATGTGTAATCAGGATCTCGGAAACGGCTATAACGATTTTCATGAAAGTTACAGATTAGGGGTTTTTCGGCTCAAGGAATCGATTTCCCAAGGTCAAGGTCCCAGGTTCGAGAAAAGCTCGGTTCTCAAGATATAATAATATATAATATCAGCGCCATCTATATTATATAATATATAATTATGGTTTTTTTACTCCTCAATAGATGGCGGAATTCCGTCTTTTTATTTTTTATCCGAGTGAAGCTCGGTCAACCAGGTACTTATAATATAATGCCTATTACAATACAAGTAAATTATGCCAGTTTTTGACAAGTACGTGCTTAAATATTTAAATTATTCATTCAGCTTAGTTCCTCAACATTAAAATGGATATTTTTGTCTTTGAGAACATTTAAAATAAATTACATAAAACGTCAATTTTTTGCTGCGGTTTACGGTTTGACGCTACGTAAATTCTGTTAGTGTCCGAAAACCCTAAACAATGTGAGGTTGAATGAAGTAAAGAAGTAAATAAAGATTTTTCGTATTTATTATTAGACATCATATTACTTTACTACATATTTACCGTTTTCTTTTTTGCCCTTAAATAATATGGATCGATGACGGATACCGATATGGTTGGATACATTTTTTTTTTTGTAAATATAAAATGGTATCTCACAAAAGCTTTATAAGAATTATAAAGAATCAAATTAAATAATTTTTTTGCCGTTTTAAAGCTGTTTAGAGACGGCACGACCACGTAAGACTTTTCGCGCTCAAGTCTTATTTTGGAGCCATTTTAATCACTTCCGATGACATAATATATGTTATGTAGGTGCAGCTATTTCCCTCCTTCCTCTTCCCACCACGGGCAATCAACTACTTAGATGCTGTACGAAACGTGACAACACAGCTGTCTCTTCACGCCTATATCGTGTAAGCGAGAGTAGCAAATTTGTTGAAACTGCTAGTGAAAATAAATTTCAAGGGATGCATTGAGTTCGGACATAACGTTTTTATCAATAGTTAAACATCTAAACACTCTGTATACTAATGTGACCTAGACTTTTCCCTTTTTTTAATCTTTATTATTTTAAAAGGGGTTTTTATCCACACGGATACGCTGCAACCACATCGTACCTTATTATTAAGATGAGACAACCTATTAATAATCCGGAAGTCTAACTAATTAATTATTAATCGTTTTTAGCTAAATAACCTTATTGCAGCAAACTCCTTATTCGACTTAGCTTAAAAATATTTCTTAGCCTCAATATCCGGCAGTAATATCAAAGTATTTTCTTGATATTACTGGAAAATTACGTTTCAGGAAGTCTTGTGCAGACTGTAAAATAATCCAGTGACGTCGTTTCTTTGAGGTAAAAAGTCTTGGGATGAAAAAGCCTTATATAGATTATAAGGATTCATTTTCCGATTATTTTCGTATTAAACATTAAGTTATTTAAGGTTTTAACATTGCTACATTGAACAAAATGGGTGGAAACGACTTAAAGCACATCTATACTAATAATATAAAGCTGAAGAGTTTGTTTTTTGTTTACTTGTTTGTTTGTACGTGGTAATCTCTGGAACTGCTGGTCCGATTTGAAAAATTCTTTCAGTATTAATAAGTCCATTTACTTTTTAACCGACTGCAGCGAAAAAACAGATTCACGTCAATGAAGTTACGGGCGTCCTACATAGAAATTAGAAGGTACGTTTAATTAAATAAATGGTTTAATAAAATTGACAAATTGTTAATATTGTATTTTTTTGCCTACAATTATCCGAAGTATTAAATTTAATTAATAATCCCACTGCGCTAATTAAGAATTAAAAGAAGGTATTGTTTTCCTACCATATTATACCGTATATAATATTTTTATTTAAAATACCTTTTGATCTCTTCTTGATTTTTATTTTTCTTCGCAACTTGTCACGCCCAAAGATATTTTTAAAACCTTAACAATAATGAACGTTATTGATTTTACGAACAGGGGATACCTAGAGGGTAGTTGGGGAATTATTTAAGATGAACGTGTAGTCGAAGTGGCAACGTCGGCGCAACCGACACTTCACGGCAGTCGCGTCCGTTCCGTGCGGTTTGTGAAAGTTCTGAATAGTTCAACCTCCAGTTAGTAACGTTCAAGTACAAATAACAGTAAAATGCATCATGGTTAAAGAAAGATTTTAATTATAAGTGTGCCTTAAATGCCTTAAGTGCCTTAAGCACTCGTATAGAGTTAACTTAATATAATACTGGCTTATTCTCATCGTAAACTCTTGTTTGAAACTAAATTACAATGACATATTCTTGTCAAATCCTAAAGTAATTTTATTCCAAATGTTTTTGTTTTTAAGTCTTAAATGATATAAACATAGACTTGATAAAAAATATAGACGGAGCGTTCTCAACAGTAAAATGAAGCCAGTTTTTTGACAACCGCAAAACATGTGTGCGCTTAGTGAGAGTTGCCGTGTAGTAAAAACTTATTACCACAAAATATATCAATACGGACATGATGAATGGATAAGTAAATACATACGTAAGCATTTTCTTTCAACCCATTCACTGCGTCGCGTCGTTCGAAACCTCGATTCCTTCTACGATGCGAGTAAGTGTAGAAATAAGAAACAAGTTTGGATTGTTATTTAAATAATATATGGATACATAAAAGCAAACATATTATTTACTAGCTGCGCCCCGCGATTTCACCAACGTAAATTTCATTCCCGTGGAAAATAGAAAATCATCCCATGGCATCCTATAGAAACATTTTTTCGGGATAAAATCCTATGTGTTAATGCAAGTTACTCTCGACGTGTGTGCCAAATTTCATGAAAATCGGCTCAGTAGTTTTTGCGTGAAGGAGTAACAAACAAACAAACAAACATACAAACTTTCGCATTAATAATAATTTTTAAATGCCGCAACTTCGTTCCGAAACGTTTTACGAGATTTTACCCAAGAACGTTTTTTATTCATATGGATTTTGTTTTTGGATTGGCATAGGTTCGATAACTAGCCACGATGAGAGAGAAAAATAATGCGTAATAATGAAAAATTTAGGAATTTTCAGCAAAAATCTTCATTGCCCTACATTACTGAATCCATATTAATATTGTAAATGCAAGAGTCTGTGTGTATGTATGTTTGTTTGTTTGTTTGTCTTTTTTTCACATTAAATCAGATCAACGGCTCGATGTGATATTTAGTATGGAGATATTTGAAGGACTATAGCCAGTGCCATAGGCTCCTTTTTATAGCAATAAACTTCCAGTGGAAAACACATTTCCATCAAATCAATCAAATAAGCGCTATAGATGGCATTATTACAGGCGCACGCAACAGTATGACGTACGTCCTTAGTTATCAAATGAAATTGCTACTATCAAATGTTTGACAGAAACGAAAAAAGAAAAAAAAAGTTTTAAACACTTTCTAAATTGCTTATTATGGAAATATTATTTTAGTATGGAGATAGTTGAAGGACTAAAGAGTGCCATCGTATCCTTTTTATCATGAAAAGCCACGCGAGCGGAGCCGCGGGTAACAACTAGTACAATATAATAGAAACATTGGAACCTCGTAACATTTGGATATCCATTTCGTACCACACGACAAAGTCCTTTCTTAGTGATGTAAAAATCATCACTTTCAAATTGTGTTGAACAAATTACCACCATATGTGGCCATTCCATGATGGCTCAATTCGGTAAACTCGAATCACTTCTATCCACTTTTCTCTAATATTTTTATTTCGGACAGAAAACCTTAAAAAAAGATTTTATGAGGGAGGATTAAATAAAAAAAGCTTGTTTACTGTTACATTAATTGAGTGAATGTTAAAAGTAAAAAAAGAAATAAGTAAATCGACGTGATTAGTGATTACATTACATTACGTTTCGTTACATTAATAACTAACCCCATAAACGGGGACTATTTTGGCGCTTACTAGTGACAACATTTTCATTTTGAAAGCTGTCAAACAATTGTTGAAACTGATTTAATAATATATGAATTTTTATGTTTACTTGCGTATGAAATGTAAGTCCTTCTTGCTTTTTAATCCTCGAGGAATGATTTTTGCAGCCTTTCACTACACAATTCGGCATTTTCAGGTAATAAACAATTATTTATTTGGAAGTCATACGCCATTGACGAACTGTCACAAACTAATGATCTGGATGTAGTTTGGTTGTCAAATGTGTATGTGAGACCATGTATAAACAGGAATGGGTGTAGTTTTGCTGGCTTCATTACATTGTTAACAGCGCTCCGTCTATACTTTTCATTTAGTCTATGGATATAAAAGATATTTTTTATTGCTTTTTCTGGATTTTGACGCTTGTGAGGACATGTTGGAAAAATGGCAGCCTACATGACGTTAGTTCGTTTGTTTTAGTCGCAACAATATATCAACTTTTTCAGGAAATAATAAGAAATATGTTTATAAAAATGATATGCAATGAAGTAATGAAACAGAGTACCTAAGTTCTCTACATCTTAGGGGTCTATATGAAAGGAGCATTTCCTTTTACGGCCGGCAACGCACATGAGAAAAGCTTTAATTAAATTAAGAGGTAATGTCGCACCTCTCGCTTACACGAGACCGGCGTGAAGTGACAGCTGTGTTGTCGCGTTACGTGCGGTAAGTAGCCGATGGCCTATGGAGGTGGGATGAGAAAGGAGAGCCGCACATCTCTGTGGTTTCTATACGGATCGGATGGGCATCGGTAGTCTAGAAAATGGCTCCGACTGCTCGATTGCCCCCCCTATATCAAAAAAAATTTAGCTTTAAATACCATAATTTGGGCTCCGATCGTACATTCATTTCATCATTAGTCGTCGGAGTAAAATTTTAGAGAATGTACAATAAAGTTCATGACTATTATTCATACACTATAAAAAACTTTTAATGCAAAATATTGCAAAGTAACATAACCACTAAACTTCGACGAGACCGCGTCGGCACACTAGTGTTTACAAATATAAATTCTTGCACACACACACACACACACTGACAACTGTGTCATGGAAGGGGGAGGGGGTGGGGAGGTATTTTTAATAACACGCAGAACGGCGAGTCCGAGCGATATCACAACCGATGTCAGCCCGCCATTGTCGACTGCTGACAGGCTACATATTAAAATACACTTTAATAGCATGGAACGGGAAGCGTTTTAAAGTAAACCCTTTATGGCGGATGAGGAATTTGGCGTATTTATATCATTCTTCGGAGCTCCCGCTTTTGATGTAAAAGGGCATTCAATGGTCTTTAGTTTCAGATGTTTGATATTTTCAGGGGTCATGTCTGTATCAAAGGCTCGTCTGCTATAGGTTTTGTTGGGTGTGGCCAAAATATGGAACATACTTTAAATTAAAATTTTCATGTGACGTCACTATTGTGTGTCAAATAGTAGGTAGTTGTAATTGGAGTTCGTCGATAACAATTTAGTTTTGTTTAAATAAATTTTAATTATCTGAAAATCTACGGCTGGAGCTTTTCATAATGAGACCATTACCAATGATTTAGGTACAGCTATCGTCCCAAAATTACTCATATTCACAATCTGGGTCTTAATCAAAATGGTCTTACGCTATCAATACGTATAATATATCTAAGGTATACGTATATTGGTTTTTCTTTTTCTTTTTTTTTTCTTTTTTTTATTATTTAACATAATAAAAAGGTAATTTAGTCTGTAAACGTGCTGTACGTTATAGTCAAACACCTAACGTAACCATTAAAGAGATGCGTTTTCCAGCATGAGATTTTTATGAAAAAATATACATATGCATACAAAATTAGAGTTTCCCAAATCTCTCCGGGATCCTATTATCAGACCCTGACTTCGTAGCTATAGAACCACCTCGAAAGATAGATTAAAAATTACAATCTGTCCACAATTGATGACAACCTACACAGCTACATACGAATACAAAAAAAAAATAGACTCTATTCTTCAATAAGTCATTACTGTATCTAGTCATAGGACTGCCGATAGAAGTGACACAAGTAAGAGGTAGTGCCACACTGCATGCTTGCATGCAGTCGAATTGGGCCGGCACGACCGGGGCGGCACCTCTCGCTTTCACGAGACTGGCGTAAAGTGACAGCTGTGCTGTCGTGTTTCGTGCGGTGTCTAAGTAGCCGTTGGCCCATGGAGGTGGGAGGAGAAAGGAGGGCAGCGCATCTGTATAGCCTCTATGCGGATGTTTGTGGGCGTCGGTAGTCATGAAAATGGCTCCGACTGCTCGTTTGCCCTCCTATACCATAAAAAAAAAAGTGAAAACTAAAAACAAGCAAGCAACTACAACCTCTATTTAGCAGCACATTCTCGTAGCGCTACGTAGCTGCTACGACTCAGCGTAGCTGCTACGACTCAGCGTAGCTCTACATTTCTATATTACTTTGCATATTGATATTGCGAACTCATGATATTCTCCACTGTCCGTCACCGCTAAGGAAAATTACACTTCTAAAACCTACAATCCACACTTTGAAGTCGGTAAAGATATTAGCTGTTTCGCTAAGTTGGTAATATGTTTCAATGACAGTAGTTCGCTTCAATTCCTCTTATCGTGCACGTCGCGCCAGCCCCTATCCGCAGATCAAAAGGAACAATTCCACGTCTCCGCGTTTCCCGGAGCCGAGCGTACGTATTTTTATACCCACAATTAGCTCTTTTCTGTTTCTGACATCACCCCTACTATAAATTCTCGAAACGTCGTTATATCATTTTTAAAGAACTCGTTTTTTTTTGAATTGATTCAATGCAGTGTACAAGGAATTTTAATATGGACTAAGATATTTAAGTTGCGAAAAAGACATGCAATGTTTATGTAATATATGTTTAAGTATCAAATCTATTTTTTAATTTATATCGCTGACTACTTACTACCTACTAATAAATGAACATTGGTGTCGATGAAAAGGAATGAACATATTTTATGCATATCTCAAAGTTGTATTCCATTAAGATCATAGTAAAAAACATGTTAAGCAATGCTTAATACTATTAGTTCTTTCTTTATATCTCTATGTATTAGTTAGTATAATTAAATACATTTAAGAATTTGAAAACATCTCTCAAAATAAAACCGTTGGTAGATAAGAATAGTAGGGGCATCCCTGACAGTTCCTCAGGGCAAATGTTTTCTAAACTCCCCACAACGCTTAAGAGATTTCCGCCCATCACCCATGGTTAGGGTTGCCAAGTATTGGGGATTTAGCCGGATATTTTTGGCATTCCTACAAATTACTGGGTGTAAGCAATAGGAATGCCAACCGTATAAAATCAATATACGGTTGGCACTCGTGTGACTATTTTTATATTTCGTGTCCAACTAGAGACGTTTTCCGAAGGAACAATACAATATAGTAGTGAATATAATTTTATTACTAATAATAAAATAGATATTTTCGGTTTATAACATCTCAAAAATATATATATTTATCAAATTAATGCTACAATAGCAGCTGACATACGAAAACATTTTGTAGAATTGTTTCCTACGAATTCATTAAAATCGTAAAATCAGTGGTTTTTATGTAATCGTCGAATTACGTTATTAATTATATCCCAATTATCCCTGTCTCCTCTATATGTAACAGACAGCTGAATTACAACCACTCAGGTTACAAGCACGTTACGATTTGTGAATTTCAGTGACTGGACTGCAACACATCTGTATAATTAAAAGGATACATCTGTGTGTTGGTAGTCAACAAAAATGATTGATTGCTCGTTTACCCCATCATTCCCTCGAATTTCCAGCACGTGAGACACAATCTCTGTGGACACCCGAACAGGAAATTTAATATCGAGATTAGAATAAAGTCTCTCATTTGCTTGCAGCTTGGTAGCTCTACCCGTGCTTACATAAGTCATTATTTATGTATCAACGAAACAGATTTGTATGTACGCTCGACGGGTTCTTTTATACAAATCAATTATAGTACTTACCTTACCGTCGGTTCGCATCAACCCAATAATGCTGGCAACCCAGTTCTTTTTTTAAATATAAACATTTTTTTTCTTTTTATTTTTTATGATATTCTTTTACATGACTTACTTTTACTTATGGTATTACTTAGACTTATTTTTACGCGTATTAGTACTAATGATAGGTACTACAAAGTAAAACTTTCTAGGAGGGCCTCCTAAGAAGTTTTATTTTGTAGTACATATCATTAGTACTTATTTGAGCTGCGCTCACAAAATCCAAACAGTACCTTGCTTTGTTTAATGCCTCGGATCAATAAATTATATGGCATCATCATCAACGGTAAAAAGACATCAACTGCAACAAAAAGGCCTCCCCAAAGAGCGCGACAAGTCACAAGTTGCTTGTTATTTTTATGGCTATAATTTTATTTTCTTTAATATATTTTTTTTGTTATCTGATCTATTATGGTTTTTTTTAATATATAATATGTATGTTATATATCGATAAAAGTAACAGTGTCATGTATTGGTGTCCTTAATTAAAGATTTCTTTTTCTATTTCTATTTTGACCAGGTCGATAGCCGTCTAACACTACGCTTTCCAGCTTGATGCAGCCTCTCGTGAACCTTTCTTCCCCAGCAGCTATCACCTTACCGTAACCTTATCCTTGTTGGTATATGTATCGGTTATATACCGTCGCTAGCTATCTATACATAAATTAAAACATTAAAATCCATGTGTCTGTACATTGAATATATTTACAAAAAACGAATTGGGGGCGATGTTAAAATAGTATTAGAACACTTTTCAATGTTTTCTTTTAATTTTTTGTTTGTCTGTTTGTTCGTTTGTCCGTTTGTCTGTTTGTCCAGGCTAATCTTCGTAACTGCTGGACGGATTCGAATGAAACTTTTTCGTAATAATACTGGAAATTTTGTAATTACACTTTACCCGACGGATTTGAAAATTTAAAAGAATTATAATATTTAAAAAACGTTACGCGAACGAAGTTGCGTGCACCAGCTAGTTCATTATAAATTCCATTTATTAAAAATAGATACTAAGTTTAAGAAAAGGAACATCACTATAAACCAATTGCACATGCCGTATTTGCCAAAAACCACTCGTAAAATAAACTAACGCAATCTGGCAAAAATGTTGCCATAACTCATAAACTGTAGAGACAGCAAAAAAACAAACATTAAAAGTTTCCCAAATCAAAGCCATTACGTTTATTGTGGTCCCCCCAAAAGTAAAAAGGCACTCCCGGAATTGAACTGCACTCCACAGATAAGCAGGCTCGTTTGGGCGCGTTATGCATCGGCAAAGTTGGTATATCTAACATCGTGGGCATATGTTTGTACGCAATGACGGAGTGGAGTCGCTATTACACCGCATATCTTTTTAAATAAAATAAATAAAAAAACGTTTATTTTGGAACTTCTTTTTTCCATTTAGAGTTATAATTGAGATAGCATGTTCTGCTTGCTTGTTGTTTTCAGCGTAGTCGAAGTTATGTCGCTATTACATCGCATATCTTTCGAGTGCTTTTTTCTTTCTTTTTGCGTTTATTTTTATTGCTTACATTAATTATTGTATTTACAGCAGTTTAAAATTTTGTCTGTTTATTTATGTTTCAGTTCAACGGATTTTGATGAAAATTTTACCAATCTATCTAGGAAATTCCCGGCCTGAAAATGTAATAAAACTAAAAAAGCAAAATGAAAGATAAAAAGCGCAAAAAAAACGTGTGATTTAATACGAATATCATTTCGACAACACTTAGAAAGAACAAGAACGGACACAGCTAGTATATCAATATATTCCTAAAATCCGTGTGAGAGGCGGCCGCGCAGGGTCAAAAGTTTTTATTTATATTTCCCCGGCGGACTGGCCGCGGTGTACACACGCGTTACTCCCCGACTCACGTTTTTACCAATTTCCAATACACGTTACCTTATCCTTGTTGGTATATGTATCGGTTATATACCGTCGCTGGCTATCTATACATAAAATAAAACATTAAAATCCATGTGTCTGTACATTGAATATATTTACAAAAAACTAATTGGGGGCGATGTTAAAATAGTATTAGAACACTTTTCAATGTTTTTTTTTATTTTTTGTTTGTCTGTTTGTTCGTTTGTCCGTTTGTCTGTTTGTCCAGGCTAATCTTCGTAATTTTACTTTTTCGTAATAATACTGGAAATTTTGTAATTATACTTTACCCGACGGATTTGAAAATTTAAAAGAATTATAACATTTAAAAAACGTTACGCGAACGAAGTTGCGGGCACCAGCTAGTTCATTATAAATTCCATTTATTAAAAATAGATACTAAGTTTAAGAAAAGGAACATCACTATAAATCATTGCCGTATTTGCCAAAAACCACTCGTAAAATAAACTAACGCAATCTGGCAAAAATGTTGCCATAACTCATAAACTGTAGAGACAGCAAAAAAACAAACATTAAAAGTTTCCCAAATCAAAGCCATTACGTTTATTGTGGTCCCCCTAAAAGTAAAAAGGCACTCCCGGAATTGAACTGCACTCCACAGATAAGCAGGCTCGTTTGGGCGCGTTATGCATCAGCAAAGTTGGTATATCTAACATCGTGGGCATTTGTTTGTACGCAATGACGGAGTGGAGTCGCTATTACACCGCATATCTTTTTAAATAAAATAAATAAAAAAACGTTTTTTTTTGGAACTTCTTTTTTCTATTTAGAGTTATAATTGAGATAGCATGTTCTGCTTGCTTGTTGTTTTCAGCGTAGTCGAAGTTATGTCGCTATTACATCGCATATCTTTCGAGTGCTTTTTTCTTTCTTTTTGCGTTTATTTTTATTGCTTACATTAATTGTATTTACAGCAGTTTAAAATTTTGTCTGTTTATTTATGTTTCAGTTCAACGGATTTTGATGAAAATTTTACCTATATATCTAGGAAATTCCCGGCCTGAAAGTGTAATAAAACTAAAAAAGCAAAATGAAAGATAAAAAGTGCAAAAGACGTGTGATATATTATATGAATATCATTTCGACAACACTTAGAAAGAACAAGAACGGACACAGCTAGTATATCAATATATTCCTAAAATCCGTGTGAGAGGCGGCCGCGGAGGGTCAAAAGTTTTTATTTATATTTCCCCGGCGGACTGGCCGCGGTGTACACACGCGCTACTCCCCGACTCACGTTTTTACCAATTTCCAATACAGCGCGGAAACTTTCATTATTTACGTTTTACGTTTTCAAGTACAGTTGTGTGGAACAGATAAGTGCTAAGTTCTAACAACTTTTAA
>LUGF01054676.1:62969-76396 GCA_001625245.1 Calycopis cecrops | reverse complement strand
TTTTTAGCTTTGTGGGACACAAATATGTGTCGTAAATACAACCTTTATTTTAGAATAAAAAGTGACTTTTATGTTATTCCAGATTTATGTTCATGTTCACTAGTTGGTGCATGTAAGAATAAAAAAACATTACTTACATACATACAAAGTTTCGCATCGCGAGAAATATTTTACAAACCAACTTACTTAATTACTTTAAAATGTAATTTTACATATTCTATAAGTAAAGTTATTAAAGTAATTAAGCTCTAATTAGTTTAAAATTATTGATGTTAACAAAATGAATAATAATATTTACACAGAGAATATTATAATGCCAGCACTTTTGAATAATTCATCTTAGTCATAAATTAAAACCTTTGCTTAATAGTGGACAGTTGAAGGATGATTATAGTAAATTGTAGTATACAACTCTTAAGAAAACAAGTTTACTGCAAATTAATCACATCTCCATAGAAATCAATTTCATGTCCTCCCCCGTGTTGTAGGGTAGAAACAAAATAATTGAAGCACAATTAAACACAGAACAATGGGACCGGCTTTATCTCGCTGATATCGGTGTTGGCGCGCCCCTTTTACGTTATTGTGTCTAAGCTGCCTTAAGCAGATAGACGAGCGACCAGCGTAACTTGAGCCGCCGTGGATAAGAAAGTTTTTGTAAATTGGCAAATAAAGAACACAAAGACATTTTATATACAGTACTATCGCTACTTTGCGTTTTCGTATGGTATTGGGTTCTAAACTGTATATAATAGGTTGAAAAATAGGCAAGATTTCGGCGAATACATTGTTAAAATTATTGTTGAAAAAATTTGATACATGTTCATTCATACTATGTTCTATAAATCGCACTTTAACTAATTTAGCCTTTTTAATATAACTACATAAATCTTGAGCTCATAAATAATATAGTTAATTGCAGAGAAAATAAAGAGCATTTATTTTATTTATTTATTTATAATTTACAATTTTCACAACAATATTAATACAAAAATTGCGTCAAACTGTATAACAGTTTGTTGACGGTATTCTTCTCTCAACACTTAAAGAAAAAGTAAATATTTTAAAAGTACATTATTTAACAATTTATAAAAAGTTAGGTAGGTACATTCAGTAAGCATACATAAGAAGAGGCCATATGTTTGGACTTAACTATTTTATTTCTATTATAGTAAGTAAATTACCAATATTATTTGTTTATCTGATTTTAACCATTAATATTGTAATTTTATAATTTTGAGGATAGAGATAACGCATGCAGAGAATGCGCCTGCTTAACCCTTGCTCTCACTTTGTAAGTGGAAATCGATACTCAGAATGATCCGTATCCTATAGACAAAAACAATGAACGCAAGGAAATAAGAATTAAAACACCAATTAATTTTCTTATGCGAAATGAACCACCATATTTCCAACCTCTATAACTCGTACATCAAAAGAATCAATATAGCTATTTCTCGCGACCCTTTGATGTTATCTTTTGAAGCCCGTATTAAATATACTGACCACATCGGAAAAAATTTTGGAAGAGAAAGTAGGAATAATAACCCAAATATTAATTCTAAGATTATATACTATTATACTACTGTAACAGCATATTGGATATTTTAAAATAATCTTACCAATATTATAGATGTGAAAGTTTGTTACAATTATCAGAAATAAACTTTGCATTACAGGAATTGATCAGAATTATATTTAAACATGCGCATTATGTTTGCAATTATTCATATTTATTTTTGGGTATGGTGTGTGAAAATAAAAGAATATTTTACTAAATGTGTCAATCTTTTTTTAACGTATTCAAGGATTCCTAAAAACGCCTCTAATCATAAGCTTAAAATCTCGTGGACTTAAGGAACAAATAAAACCACAGTAAGAAGCAACGGAAAACACAAACATTGGCCTTTTAACAAACAAGAGGTCAACATATTTTGGTTAAGCCTCACCCCTCTTACAACGCACACACACATCTTCGCACGGACTATTAATTGTTTGCCTTCTGTGTATTATATTTATATTTCTTGCGGATCAAAGACTTGTCAGGTGGGCTTACGAAGGGTCCGTATTTTTAGGGATCCGCAAAATCCCCAAAAAAGTTAAATTCTCCAACATGCGCCGAGTGACATCTTTTTCAGTGGAGCACTGAAACTCACATGTGCAAATAACTTCATAGTTTTCAATTCCTTGGAACGTATTGTATTGAAATTGCTTTTTTTCCTATTCGTTTTATCATTTGCCTTATATTTTTTTATTTCAGTTCTATTGTAAGTGCTAATTGACGCTTTAGTAATCTGTGAAGTCCTACTGCGCCTACGAATTCTCTACGCCGAGCTACGACGGTACCATGCAGGTCTACGAAAGCAAATGTAGCCAATAATCTCTCAATAGGTTTTCTAATTTCTCTCCTAAATCAAAGCAGCGGAAGTTAGGATGGATGAATTACTACTCAATCATACCAAATTTACTTAACGACAAATAAGATTGAACGCGCGTGAAACTACGAGATTACCAGTAATTTAATAAGCTGAAAAAATAAACAAAAAATCTTAGTACTATTATTATACTACTATTATACTACTATTATATCATAAATATGAATGCAGGATTGTTTGTTACGCTTTAACGCCAAACCCACTTAACCGATGATCGTGAAAGTTTGTACACGTCTTATTAGATGTATTATTAAAAAGGACGGGATACTTTTTGGTATAAAATAAAATAATGAATTCGTGCGAAGCTGCGGGCAAAAACTTTAGAATAACATAGACATCATCCGACGCGGAATACATAAAAATTTACTAACCTGCGTTATAAAACGATATCCGCCATCTTTTTTTAACGCCATACGGAGCCCGGCGTATAAATGGTTCTATATTGTTCCTTTTATGTTTTTTTAATGCTCTCAAATTTGCCTCATGACTTTGATCATAATTTTTAAAGGAACTCCTGATCCACCCCGACAGGAAATTGATTACATTACGCAGTACCGCTTTGCTTTATATAAACATACTAAAAATAATTTTAATAAAAATCTTTTGAAATTGCGTAAATCTTAGATATAAAATTCTCCTGTCACAATGTTAGTAACCGTACTTTTCCGATACTGCTCGACCGATTCCCATGAAATTTTGGGTGCATATCGGGATGGTCAGAGAATCGTCCTACATCTATTTCTCCTCGATATTTCCATGGGATCGATACTCACGCGGGTGAAACCTCGGAGCGCAGCTAGTATTTATAGTTATTCCTAAAAACGGTATTTTGAGATATCGTCGAACACGCTTCCCGGTCACCGTAAAAGATCATTTCACAATTTCCTATTTTTTGAAGCGAAATTTTTGGCTGCTATAGACTGGAGAAAATGCTGTCAGTTAACATCAGCAAACAATATGATATAGTATAAATAATTGAGCTACGTATTTTATATTTCTAGCACTAACAATGTGCATAAACGCTTGTTGTTCGCGAACCTTTAACTCTACTCGGTACTCGAACAAGTACCTGTGGCTTGGATATGAAAATGCTTGTCACTAAACCAACCAACAAAAAAATATATCTAGATCTGGTTGCTGATTACTGTACCTACTGTGAAAATATAATCTATGGACTTATCGCACCGCGTAAGCCCCGTTCCGAACTAAGTACTGGCAGGACTTAACACAAGTCCTATAATGTGTAACAATAACACTATCTACTTTGTACACAAAACCTGTTAACACAACCTGTAACACAAAAACATGAAATATATATCAGTCTAGTAGTAGTAGTACTTGTCTAGTATTTACTAGACAACGGAAATTTCGTTTTGCTTTCATTAAATATACCTGTAATTTCAAAAATATTATTTTTTCAATTTTGTTAATTTTAAAAACATAACAAAAGCTGATCGGATTTGAACTGGCGACCTTAACACGTGCCTAAGTATTACCTACTAATGCATTATTTTATTTATTTTATTTTATTTTATTAAGTCTGTCACACTAAGCAGATATGATAAGCCTTTATCTGTCTATAAAACTATCCTTCAATTTATAAGAATAAGAATTTATTTATTTGGGCTAGTTACACATTTAACAAAAAAAACAAACATAATATATCCTAAACAAAATAACAAGAAATGAAAAAGGAAAAAGAAAAGAAACAAAAGTATACTTAAATCTGTACCTACAGATACTTGACGGTAAAATATAAGTTATCAAGTGTGTGGTGTACTCGAGTTGAGTATAGAGAACGATATTGACCGATATACATAGTGTGTGACAGCCTTTATCGCCGCTAACTTACGTATCGCACGTCAACTAAACATGTACGTACAGATGTTTGAGTGCAACTCCGCTGATGACAGCTAAGTAATGAGCATTGACGGGTAACAACCGAAGCGTAATCTAGGGCTGCGGATAGACCTAATGGTATTGTAATTACGTAATGGCTAATACGTACTGGTAAATACGTAATATATTTATTATCGCTATCAAGATATCGCGCTATGGTGCATTGCACCAAAATTCTTGGGAAGAGAAGTCGTATGACGACGACGACGTTCATAAAAATTTGCATTTTTTTATATAGTATAAGGGGGCAAACGAGCAATCGGAATCATTTTCATGACTACCGACGCCCATAGATATCCGCGCTGAAGCTATACAGATGCGTTGTCCTCCATCCTCCTCTCTCCTACATGGGCCATCGGCTAGTTACACCCCGCACGAAACGCGACAGCACAACTGTCACTTTACGCAGACGTCGAGTATGCGTCCCCGGTCGAAGAGGTACCTCCCCGGTCCCGCAGGCCCTATTCGGCTGTATTTATGCATGCCGCGTGGCACTACCTCTTACTCCAATGATTTTCAGTTTTAAATTGTTTTGATGTAACGCATCTCTTAAATAACGCTTCAAAGCACGCACGAAAATAATTCGCTCTAAATTATTCATTCCAATAATTACCTAGCCTAATAGTGATTGTTTCCCTAGCTTCCTAAAACACACTTTCGTCGCTTTTCGCAAGATCTCTCACACAAAACATCCAACAACCGAGTGCAAAATTACATATAGTCAATGAAATCCAAAGCCCTCAAAGCATCGTTTGATTATCCCAAATTCAAACGATTTTGTAATAAGCGACATCGATATAATATAATATCGATTATAGCAGATGACAGTATAATACATTTTAATAGCCAAAACAATCGGATGAATTCTAAAGCCCGGCTTATAGGTATCGTTATTCGAGGCTCTAACTCCTAAGCGTTACTATTGCACTAATTGAATTGCCTCGCTATGGCACCGTGGCTACGATGTACTATAAAATTGAAGATTATATGTGTTAAATGGCATATGAAAGAGGTGATACATTTGTCCAGTACATGTCGTTAAATGTAGGAGAGGTAGTGCCACGCTGCATGTATGCAGCCGAATTAGGCCAGCGCCCAATTCGGCTGCATGCATAATGTACCTACTCTCCGACGCACGAGCTCTAACAACGCCAACTTCCTAACTGCGGACTGTTATTAAAAATTGAAAAAGCCCAATTACAATTTTTGGTCCGACCCGAGATTCGCACCCAGTACCTCTCATCTATGGTTAAACATGCGTACCACTAGACGACAAGGCAGACAATTGTATTTAGTCGACTTCTAGTGAAATGCACATCAAAAGTCAGTGTTCTTTGTTTTTTTTATTTTGACAAGAACAAATATCGGTCTAATCACCTTTTAATAAGTAAAGCAAATTGCAAAGGTACACCTACAGAATGTAGCAAATACATAGCCAATAGGCATAAAAATAAACATCTGCAAAAACAAAACAACTGCTAAAGAGCAGATACTGGTATCGTTGGATGCTAGAAATGTAATATAAAACAGATCCCGGCTCCTGTAAATAATGATCCACAGCAGCCGGCATCGATTTCGCGGTATCGGTGGATACAACTACTGCATCATCCATAATGAAACAGGTACCGGTATCGGTGTATATAATGTATATCTATAAAACATTTGATATCAATGCGCCGATTAAATAAATGCGATCCAGCTAGTTATATGGAACGCGTTAGCTTTAATAGAGTGGGTGTATTTAAACTGCGGCTAATTTAACTGCTATGACTTCCACTTATCATTGTACAATGTTTAGTTAACGCTGGCTGAACCCTCGCCCACTTCTTAAATGTAAAACTTGAGAAACTAGCTCGTCAGATGATTTCACTGGTGACATCTATCCTAAATTGAATCAATGTTTTCAGGATGAAAATACTTTTTGCGTTATTTGTAATCTATATCTTTGGCAAATTGCATTCAAATCGGTTAAATCATTTTTTTGAAAAGAATAACATACATACAAACTTTCGCATTTATAATATTAAGGACCTAGAACTCAAGGACAGAACTCAAGAACAGAACTTCGTCCGCCACGATCCGTTCTTTAGGAGTTCAAATCGTAGCCTACTTACTCCCGTCCGCTGGCGACGCGCGATGAAGCGAAACGGCTGCTGGGTCAACGTCTCTGCTCCGTTTGTCGGCCTATTTCTGAAATATCACTTAAGGCCATCGCTGTCCTAACTGTTCCATACCTGACCCCATGGCTCGGTTGCGACGACGTAGTAGGGACTGTTCGTATTCAGCTGGACAATCCTCAAGAAAAAGTCCGACCTTTTCGCCGAGGCCAGCCTGTCGCTGAAAGCATCCTGATGCTTGTAGATCTGGGACCCTGTAGCGACTGAAGGCAGGGGTTTAGTCGGTATTGCACTAAATGAGTCCGACATAAGTCTAGGGGCCACCCGGGCTTCTAGATATCATACTTAAATGTATTTCCCTGCGTAAACAAAAAAAGATCCACTTCACCTAATGCTAAAGCCTGCTCATGAGGCATCATCAATCTAGTGCTCGCTACCCTTGAAGACTTGTTTGAAGCACTAAAAACTTCTGGTCCTCTTCTTCTTCCTCATGTCGATGGCACAAGTATATTTATATATGGATGTAAAATTTGATTGATATGTGATACTTGATTTAAATATGCCCGCTCCAGTGCTTCGCCAGTTCTACACCCTTGGCGTTAGCGCTCATGACGTCATTGAGCGTGCATGGTTGAGGACTGGAGGTCAGATTCGGATATGGTTCAGTGTTTGTTCAGGGGCTTCGCAGACACACTATGTCTGTATCGGATCTATCATGCCCCACTTTATCAGGTTCATTCGGCAGCGACCAACCTGGGTTCCCTGCCTATTCAATGTCCTCCACGTTGGCCAGTAGATTGTAGATTGTGACCACGAGGACGACATTCTGCAGGCTCTAGAAAGTGTACCTCTAATGTCTTAGGAACAGTTTATTCATAATAAAACCTTGGTCAAAGTTAAGACACGTTTTAAAATAATCGCTTAAGTTGGGTGTGAATGAGACGGTAGTTTTTGAGGTCCCGGCTTATGTAAATTCGGTTGAAAGAACGTAAACAAGGATAAGTGTGAGTAGTGCGGCGTCGCCGAGGATTAACGAACTTATGCACGTACCTGACACTGGAGTCACATCATAACCGTCCCACTACTACGATTTCTCGATCGAAATTTACAAGGTTTTTATGTTTTTAATATAAAATAATTCTATTTTCTATTGTTATTTTATTTATGGTATAGAGGGACGAACGAGCAGTCGGAGCCATTCTCATGTTTACCGACGCCCATAGACATCCGCATTGAGGCTATATAAATGTTACTTACACACCGCACAAAACGCGACAGCGCAGCTGTCACTTTATGCCGATCTCGTGTATATAACATCTCTCATCTCGTATCTCTTATTTACATTATCTTAAAAATTTTCAATGAGTAGACAACAATCTAATATGTCAAAATGAGGAAAGTAACACAAGTCTTTTGAATTTTGAAAATCTTTAATCTTTTCTTTCCTTCTTCAATTCAATTCTTCAATGTAAAATGTCTTAAAACTATATTTATATTTAATCTCAATGAATTACTTTATGTTTTAAGTATATATTTAATGTTTTAAGAATTTATTCTTTCCAACTTCAATAATGATTTTATTTATTTTTTCGACTATGAGGAAATTCGATCTATTTCTAAAGTATTCGTGAATCTGTAGACGCGTAGCTCTAGCGCTATAAAATCTGTAGCGCTGCTACATGAGCGTAGCATTATTCGAGTTCGATGTTGTAGATAACTATTTATAACATAAATGTATTTTTAGCCACATTACGTAGAAAAAAAATTACTATATTTGTTCATTTTTATGATAAACATTTTCTAATCGTCAGTTAATTTAAAGTTAACTAAATGAACATATTAGTTGTCGCTTTGATTAATAGTGTCGGTCATATTGTGATAATTATGTCCCTCTTCTCTCACCTCCCATCTCTATCTCTAACTCCCTTTAATAAGGAAGCCTCACAAGCTGCACAAAATGGAGCAGTCACTGCAGTTTCTCAAGGTTTGTATTAATTAAAGAATGAGCGGACCCTCCCTATGATTGTAATGTAAATTTGCTAGATTTGAATAAAAATATATAATTATTATTATAACAATATGTAAACAGAGTTTTCGCAGTAAAAAGTAATTTGTACTCGTAGTAGGGCCGCTGAGGTCGAGCAGACCGAGCTATTTGTTGAGACCGCGCTAATAAAGGCTGCACAACCACGTGCGATGACGCCGAGGACGATAAAATGACGCATACGATCTAATATAATATTTTGAGTTGTTTGTTAGAATTTATCTAGAGAACTATCAGCCTCATTTGTACAGATAAGATTTGTACTTTATAGTCAACTTAGTAATAAATGTGCTTCTTAGAAATAGTAATATTTGTTTTTATCTCATGTTATGAAGAGACTGTGTATATTATAGGGTATATTTTATTAGTCACGTACATATGTTATTTGATCACTGGTATTCACGGTGAGCCGATGACTTGGTTAAGATGGGGGGGAGTCGCTGGGTACCAGCGGCTTGTGGCCTTGAGCTTTGGGGTTCTTTAGGGGAGGCCTATGTCCACCTGTAGACGTCCTACGGCTGATGATGATGATGATGACGATTCTACTAGTGTGTTGCTTGTTATGCAAGTCCTATAAAGATGAAACGCAACTTAAATGTCTATAGATTAGCCAACTTTATTTGCTGTATAAGACAGAAATGGATGCCATTTTATAGTATAAGATGGGCCAACATCAGTCAGACTACAGGTCGGAGGAAGACTACCAACGTCCATAGACATCTTCACAATTTCAAATCGCAAAATTATGGAGTCTTTCTCTTTTCCTCCTTCCATAGATTACTTAGATGTCATCTTGATACGGTATCATGAGCGAAAGGAGAAGTACGTCTTACTATCTTAAACTCAAGGGATTAAATTAAAAATTTAAATATAAATTGAGGATGGCCACAAATTAGAATATACATTATGAACGAGAAGAAAACATTTTTCGACGTTTATCATAGACAATGGTCTCGATTGGCGTGCAGCATTTTAGACCCCCATATATGCTGGAGACGAGGGGATGAGCAACGTAACTTACGGTCTCCCCACCTGGCGTAATAAGTCGCGGATAAATCTTGAGCAACTAACAACGCGCACAGCTTTTGTGCCCACAATATTGTTCCGATCCCTTACAAACTCGCTCTACCAACGCTCCATCAAATTATGGTTCATATTGTATGGACGACGATTGTGCTCGCTGTACAATTTCCTTATAGAAGTTTGTAGTCCTTTTAGGGGCCCTCTAAAGAAAAAATAAATATGATTAATCTGTGAATCGTCTAACTATCCGTCTGTATGCTTCTTAAGACCTTTTCTAAGGACTACGTGGATGGATCAAGAAAAATTTCAAGGGAGACATTTCGTAGGTATTGACGTGTATTAGAACTTAAATCTTGAAGCGCAAAAAATCATATTTCTAAGTCAATGCGATCGAAAGATACAGCCGTTTAAATAAATATTTTCTGCGAATGCCCGAAAACTAATACTTAAGATTTACGAACTTACCCGTCACCCATGCTCCCACCTCTCTGTTACGGAGTGAATAGCGGGAGATGCTCGGGGTTAACCTCCGAGTATGTTCCTTAACGTGCAATCCTTGACTCCTACAAATTGTTTAAGTGCCATCTTGTTAATCCACTCTCCCCCTTTCAGAGGCCTGACATCGCAGAGACAGAAGATCTGCGTACTATAGTCAATGTTTGTATATTACGTATGCATATAACATATATTTTGTATGTTTTGTACATTCAGTACTCAAAAAGATCACTGAAATAATATTTATTTGCCTCCTATACGGGACTCGCCCGTGATTGAATACCGCTTGCGACATACATCCCCTCTCACCAAGCTTTGCTTACCTTTTTCATAAATTTCTCTAGAACTATTCCACGCTTGTGACGCAGCACAACAAGAAATACATATTATATAATTTTACTTGTTATACCCTACAGTTCACACGCTCAGTCTTAGTTTCCAAGGAAACCATATTTTTTTCGGATATTTTTATTTTCAGATATGAGTCTAATTTTATATGAATCCATCTAGTACATATTTTCCTATAGGAAAGCTATAGCTTTTGGTCAAACAATAAACATATACCTAATAGGTTGATCGGCTGGCGCAGGGGTAAACATCTCTCCGGTAAATTGAGATTGTGCTAGAGTTCGTTAGGTCGAATCTCGCCCAGATCATGGATATTTATCATATAACTTATATTTCCATAAAAAAATATTAAATATTGCCTAGTGCTCGTAACACAAGTTCTATTGGTACTTACAACGGGGCTAAACCAACGTAGATTGAAAGAGTCCACAGATATTATTTATTATGTATACGTTTATATATTATATGTGCATTATAATATTAGTAGCATATATTATTCCGAATCAGTGCCTTATAATATTCGTGTGCTCAAGAGTAAATAGCGTGTATTTAACGAGGAGAGAATTAAGGAGTGCTATCGTGGGGAGATTTATTGCTACCTGCCTCCTTTTGGCCGGGGAATATTCAGTGGCACTCCCGAATATTATATTTATTGAGGATAACGGGGTGAGAATAACATGAGCGTTGTTTTGTACATTCAAGAGTAGGTAGTTGGAAACCTTGTAAATATACTTAATAGAAATTAAAGGCAAACAAGTAGTCGTAATTCATAACAGCGAATGTTGTCTCGACAGAGGAAGTAGGCAATCAAATAGCACCGAATACTGTTTTAGTAAAAGTTGAGTAAAAAACTTTTTTGAGTAAAAAAAACTCACTTTGCTTGAGTAAAAAAAAGAAAAGGTTACTGATGGATGTCAGTGGTTGTGGGTAGGTTTTGATGATGGTCAAAAGCTTGTGGATAAACTAGGAGTGGTAATGGTGAAGCATTCAAATGACAAAACATTAACACACACGGTGATGGCGTAACTACAGGAAGAATGCAAACAGACTCGGCCGAAAAGGCCTTCGGTCGGAGAAATTCATCAGCTCCACAGAGTTATTTTTTTTATGATGGGGCAAACAAGCAGTCGGAGCCGTTTTCATGAGTTCCGCATAGAGGCTGTACATATGCGCTGCCCTCCTTTCTCCTCTCACCTCATGAAGCCACCGTATTCCATGGACCATGATCCATCATAGCTGATGTGCTCACGAATGTAAATCATATTTGACGACCGCCTGGCCCAGTGGAAATATAGCTAGCGGAGCATTATGCACTATGGGCCGGGACTTCAAATCCCGCTCAGGTCATGGATATTTTTGTATGCCTTATATGTATGTAGTATTATAATTAGCTTGAAGGTATGTATATTTTTTTTTTATTTGTAAAGAATATTAAATACTAGCTGCGTCCCGCGGTTTCACCCGCGTAAATTTTGATTCCGTGGAAAATAGAAAATCATTCCATGGCATCCCATAGGAACATTTTCCGGGATAAAAACTAACCTATGTGTTAATCCAAGTTAGCCTCTATGAGTGTGCCATATTTCATGAAATTCGGTTCAACAACTTTTGCGTCAAGGAGTAGAAAACACACAAACGAATGAACGAACGAACGAACAAACAAACAAACAAACAAACAAACAAACAAACATACAAACAAACGAACATACAAACTTTCTCATTTATAATATTACTAGAACTAGAATATTTATGTTGTCTAGTACCCGTAACATATGGTACTTAGCACGAAGCTAGGCTAACGTGGTGTGTATCCACAGATATGATTATTACTAAATCAATATTGGCCAGTGTTAGCTTATGTTATCATAAAGAATATGTTAGAGGGAGGGCCCCATTTTATATATTTGCTATAGACCTATCGTAACACCTTTATTAAAGGCGGTACGATCACGACATCATTTGTACAGGAACACATGCTCCAACGAATGCTATTGCCAATGAGATTACGATTGAAAACTCCATGAAACAGAAAACCAACTGACAAAAGCAATGTACGCGAGAACAGTGAGGTTCTCACAAAATGCTCGTTAGCTGGATAAAATTACAAGTACCGCCAGCTGCAGTTGCGACATTTCAATTAGTACGTTTGTAATGAGCATTTTAGAGTTCTGTTGCGAGTTTTAGCTCAAATAGGCGAGTGCCTTGAACCGTTCATTGAATATCTTAGTAAATAGTAGTAATACCTTAGTATCTTAGTAAGTAGTGCTATGAGTATTGGTTCGGTACGACCGCATGCATTTTTCGGACCACGGTAATTTTTTTTTTTTTTCAACGATCAAAAGCAGCCATTTTCATGACTACCGACGCCCATGGCCGTCCGCATAGATGTTACGCAGATACCCTCCTTCCTCCTCCACCCTCCATGGGCCACCGACTACTTACACACTGCACGAAACGCGACCGCTGTCGCTTCACGCCGGTCTCGTGTAAGCGAGAGGTACCTCCCCGGTCGTGCCGGCCCATATTCGGCTGCATGCATGCAGTGTGGTACTACCTCTTACCTAATCACATAGTACATATTATGTAAACGTCAAGGAAGTAATAAGCTGCAAGTATCGATTATGTACTTAAATACATTTACTAAATAGCGATGTAAAAAAATCCCTGTTGTTCCCGCCAGGGGCACAATCAGAACCGATGTTCAATTATAAAAATGCGTCTTGTAGGTACACATGCATAGTGTTGTATGTGTGCATGATACATTTCTATGTATGTGTACATTGCAAAACTTGTATTATGCACGTAGCAGTTGTAAACCTTCTGATCAGATGTCAGTCCTCATTAAACATTTCTACGGAAACGTCGTTTCAATTATTTAAATCCGTTTAACCTTCTGAGTACGGTCGTAGTGCATACCAGTGACGCTGAAATAATCATCAGCCTGTCATAATATATATATATCGACGCTGGAAAGCGATCTTGTCGTATCTCGAAAAATGCAACTTTTCACCAGAGCCAAAAAACTATTTCAAAAATTCCTAACTTGTAAATTATAACACTTAGAAA
>LUGF01054676.1:41510-62617 GCA_001625245.1 Calycopis cecrops | reverse complement strand
TTAAAACCGACACCATTGCATGCGGTATTTTTTTCTGATTCAAATGATGTATAAAACTCATTTTCGCATTTTTCGAGATACGACAAGATTGCTTTCCAGCGTCGATATATATATATATAGTACACTAGAGTTACAACATATACCGTACACTAGTGACCCCGACGTGATACTCATATAGTACGGGTTAGTAGTCGTTTCGCCCAAAAAGTTTGCCCAAATTGGGCGAAACGCCACTTTCAATATTTTAGACTGTTACTAGGTGTCGTTTCGTACAGTTCAACTTAGAAAATATGAAGTATAAAATGAAATATTAAATCATCACAATATTATTGTATATCGAAAAATAAAATGTTCTGTATAGGTATTCGAGGCAGCGCCTTATCAATGGCGGACCCACTCATGGTGGTCGTTGACCCCCAGGCTTAGATCGTTTAGTAAATTTACTAAATGATCTTAGCTCCTAATCTATGAAATGTTAAACATTTTTTTGTTATGTCGATATTAATCAATGTTATAATTACAACTGCTAATTGACCAATACTTGATTGTATCAAACTATGATTTGCAGTAATGATATATTAATATATGTGTAAAAGGAACAACAGGGTTTTTGTTACATACATACTGTATTTACACAAAATCAAAATTTGTTTATTTGCTCCATAAGGTATCTGAACTAAAATTAATGCCTTTAGTTACTGTGTTAAGAATTTTCTGCAAACTATTTTAGGCCAAATAATACATTATAAACATCAATGTAGGTGTTGCTTGTTTGCTATGCATTCAGAAATAACAAAACAAATACCTAGTGATTAATGATTATACTTGAGTTGCTAATAATATAGGTAATCTGGATATCAGACGCTAAGCCTTACAAGAAATTCATTTGCATGCTTATAAATATTCGATATTCAAATATGCGTTCCAAATTTAAATTAATTTTCCGAACCAACGCAGGCAACATTGTCCCCTGCAGCCAACATTTGTGTGCATCCGCGCATTAAATGCGCTACGTCTGACATAATTGCAATTCTTGGCGTGTGTTACAGCTTTAAACACATGCGGAATTTTGTATCTGGCATATTGCTGTTGTTCTTTTTCATCCACGTCCTTTACATTTATAAAAGTTGTTCGAAATTCGAAATTTAAGTTGGGAATGAATTATCTTTCTCGTTTCGCGCTTATTTTTTACGTTTGAGCGGACATATTCTAAATGATAACTAAAACGTTTAAGCGACGTTGTGAGAAGAGAAAAAATTAAAAAATTATAAAAAATTTCTTTCCTGAGACAAATGAAATATCTAGGTTTGTATTTAGTTGTATAAAATAAATTAAAATACCTAGTCATGAGAGTGGTAGGTATACGTATACGACACTCATGACTAGGTATAAAAATGTCACCTGCCATGTATGAGAATTCGTAGAACAAAATATGTTATTATTTATTATTATAACTAAGTTTATAAGATCTCTATATTACTAACACTTCACATAGATTTATCCGAAATAAAGAAGTATTCCTTTATTTTCTCTCTCTTTACAATGTCTTTTGAGTTTGTATTATACAAGTAGGTACAGTAATACCCCAAAGTTAGTCCGCGTAAGTCAAAGTCGCGTGAGTAAGGGTATAAATGTATATGCAAAATAATATTAACTTTTTAATTGGGATCGAATGTTTTCATGGTAAACATTGATTACAGAAGTTATTAATAGCTTTTTAGAGGAAAAAAGCGTAAAAATCTAAGTATGTAGTTTTTACTAGTAAAGAAGTGATATTTAAAATCCGTGTAACTCCGGATTCACGTAAGTAAGCATTATATTTTTAGCTATATCTGAAATTTCAATAGGCGTATACTGTACCGGTACATTGTCTGATCCGGTGCACAGTAGGTACATTGTCTCAATCGAAGCGTTCGGTTCTCGGATTAGAGCTGCATTGTACATGAATAATACCGAGGTGCGGATTTAAAACAAAGGATCCGATACAGTAATAGGATCCGATAGATAGGATCCATAGAACTAGGATCTAAATTGAAATGCTAATTTTAGGAGACAAATTATATCAACATTGTAATATTTTATCTATACATACATACATAATTATAATAAAACAGTAAAATTTTAGTGTCTGTACATTGAATATATTTACAAAAAACTAATTGGGAGCGATTTCAAAATAGTAACAGAACACTTTTCTATGATTTTTAATTTTTTTGTTTGTCTGTTTGTCCGTTTGTTCAGGCTAATCTCCGAAACTACTGGACGGATTTTCATGAAACTTTACATTAATATAGCTTTCATATCAGAATAACATAATAAGTTAAAATTTTGAATAATTTTTGAAGACCGAAATCCACGCGGGCGAAGCCGCGGGCGGAAACTAGTCATTTTATATAATTAAATTACCTACTTGTAATTTGTTAGTGAAAGTCATAATAATTGTTTTGTGTATTTAAATATTAGTATATGTCTCTATAGCTTATGTTTAAGAATGTCGAGATTGCCTGTAATTGAGGCAAAAGGTGATGAAGATATTTTACATCCAGTTATTTTAAAGCCTATTCGATACGTAAAAAAACTTTATTATACAAATAAGTACTATACTAAGATAAGTCGCGGTTTCGTTCGCGTTAAAAAAGGCCGATGGCACTCTTCAGTCCTTCAACTATCTATATACTAAATATCACATCGATCCGTTGGTCCCATTTGATGTCAAAAATGGACAAACACACGTTCGCATATATAATATTAATATGAATAGATAAAATTCTCGCTTTTGTTGTATGTATGTGCCAAATTTTATTCAAAATCGTTTAAAAGGCCACGTCTTCATTTACGAAAATGCCCTACATTTTAATATACTGAATTCCATATTCTAAGTTCTAACCATAAGCTTAAGAACTCGTAACACAAAAGCATATTCATAAAGCAAGTTTTCAAACAATGCAATATTCTTACACAAAGATAGTTACCGCTGTGCAAGAAATGGCATTACAGCGTTCCGGAAGGCATAAAGAACGCGGTAGTTCTAAGTACAAGTTTAATGTTAGGTTTAACTTTCCGTTTGGAATGCACTTATAGTTGCTAAATCTATTTTCTTACTTTAGACTAGATTACAACTTTGCTCTTTAAAACCTAGGTACTTATTAGTATTGTATGTGAGAGATGGCCGTGGAAGGTGACCAAGGCCATCTAGCATCAGCTCCAAGTCGTCGTCTACCGCTGACTTCGTCAAATTCTTGGCATCCACTGACCTGAGAAAATGTCCAATGTCAACTTGCGAGAACTCTGTCTAGAAACACCGATCGACCAGCAGATTAAGGAACTGGATTGGCCACACGCTCCGGCGGGATCCCAACCATGTACCTAAACAGGCTATGGACTGGGATCCCTAAGGGAAGCGGAAACGTGGTCGTCCCAAGCAAACCTGGCGACGCTCAGTACTTGACGAGGCGAAGAAGATTGGCAAGACTTGGAGCGAAATCAAACGCGACGCTCAAGACAGACCGACCTGGAGAGTCATTGTGGACGCGCTCTGCCCCAACTCGGGGATTTAGGAATATAAGTCAAGTAAGTCACTAGTATTGAGTAATCGCTAAGACTTAAACCAAATTTCATTTTCTTTTATTAGGGGACAAACTAAGTCGCACTGTACCCCCCAATGTGCAATAACGTAGTCCCCAGATACCCGCATACATGTTATGCACATTTAGCCTTCCTCACCTTCAAAGGGCCACAGGAAATTAACCAAACGGAAAATCCGAAACAGCATAGCTTTTTTTATAGTATATATATAAGGGGGCAAACGAGCAGTTTAAACCATTTTCATGACTACCAACGCACAGAGGCTATTCAGATGCGTGGCCTTCCTTCCTCCTGCCGCCATCGGCCACCGGCTACTCACATCGCACGAAACGCGACAGCATCATTGTCATTTTCCGGCAGAAAAATTTTTGCAAGAATTTGGACGTGCCCATCTGATTTGTCTACAATGCAGCAAGGGTTTAATTCTTCCATCGCAAGAGGCGGCAGCGCCCTTTTACGATCGAAGAAATAAAAGAATATGATAACTATTTTTTTTTAATCAGAAAAGTTTATTGTAACTTGGAAGGAGACTGCTCCTTGCTTCCTATTCCAAAAGAGTTTTCTAAAAAGAGCTCATTACATTCGAAGCCAAAAGATAAGAGCGTATTCGAGGTTTACTTAATGGCCTTCTATTTTTTTGCCGGTAAAGTCTCGGAGCGGCGGAATATGTAGCGAACTAACAAGCCGTAAGTAACGATTCCTTTGCCTAGTGGCTTCGTAACGAGGGTAATATGGCGGCGCTCTATATGTTTATAGGATTCCTTATGGCGAAAAACGAAAAGTAGAATCCTTATTTTTTCTGAAGTCGTCATTTTATTAATTATTATTTAACTAGCTTCCGCCCGCGGCTTCGCCCGCGTGGATTTCGGACTTCAAAAATTATTCAAAATTTTAACTTATAATGTTATTCTGATATTATGAAAGCTATATGTATTAATGTAAAGTTTCATGAAAATCCGTCCAGTAGTTTCGGAGATTAGTCCGAACAAACGGACAAACAGACAAACAAAAAAATTTAAAATCATAGAAACTGTTACTATTTTCAAATCGCCCCCAATTAGTTTTTCGTATATATATTCAATGTACAGACACTAAAATTTTACTGTTTTATTATATGTATAGATAAGAAGGTAATGTTGCGAGTATTCGCAATTGGTGTTTTATTTTTTAATAGTATGAAAGGGCAAACGAGCAATCGCCATTTTCATGACTATTGACTACCGACGCCCATAGACATCCGAGATAACAGATGCATTGCCATCCTTCGTCCTCCCACCTCCATGGGCCACCGGCTACTTACACACGAAACGCGCCAATACAGCTGTCTCTTTACGCTGGTATCGGGGAGCGTTTAAATGAAGAGAAATCAACGTAGAAGAAGCAAGAAAAATCCGAGAAGATGACATGTGGCACACGCTCCTCTCTATCTTCGTTTTGGTAAGAGGTAGTGCCACACTGCATGCTTGCATGCAGTCGAATTGGGCCGGCACGACCGGGGAGGAACCTCTCGCTTACGCGAGACCGGCGTGAAGTGACAGCTGTGCTGTCGCGTTTCGTGCGGTGTGTAAGTAGCCGGTGGCCCATGGAGGTGGGAGGAGAAAGGAGGGCAGCGCATCTGTATAGCCTCTATGCGGATGTTTGTGGGCGTCGGTAGTCATGAAAATGGCTCCGGCTGCTCGTTTGCCTTCCTATATCGTAAAAAAAAAAAAAAACTAACCAGCTAGATTAAGGCCTGGCGCTTTAGGCTGGCTAGGAGGCCATGTATTTAAAAAGGGGGCCCTGATGGATACAAAAATGATCTTAAGGTCCTTGAGCCTTACGGCTCCCGGGGGTCTGCAGCCCCCCTAAGCCCCAACCTGAACTATGGGCTCTTGTAACCAGGAGTGAAGATGTGTTGCTACAATTTTCAAAATGAACTTTTCTCCTTTGGTCGGTTTTTTTGTAATTTAAAATAATGCTAATGATATTACATAATTAGAAAAAAGTATTTGCTTACTTCCTTCTTCCACCATTGGTAAAATGAGTTTAATAAGAGGTAGTGCCACGCTGCATGCATGTAGCCAAATTGGGCCGGTACGACCGGGGAGGTACCTCTCGCTTACACGAGACCGGTGTCAAGTGACAGCTTGCTATCGCGTTTCGTGCGGTGTGTAAGTAGCCGGTGGCCCATGAAGTGGAGGGAGGAAGGGGGCAACGCATCTGAAACTATGCGGATGTCTAGGTAGACATGAAAATGGCTCCGACTGCTCGTTTGCCCCCTTGTACTATAAAAAAAAAAAAAAAAAAAAAGAAGATTCCTTACCTAGTAGGTAATACAAGAATGATTACTTAGCCCATTGCATTGGGGCTAAGGAATCATTCTAGTATTACGTAAGCAGATTGTTTGTAGTTTTTAAACCCCTCACCCCCCTTGTCAGAGAAATTCAGTACATATATTACTTGAATTTGCAAAGAAATAAGCTAGTACGTAAGCTAGTAAGCTACCGCCACCCCCTTCAGTGCTTACGTAATACTTGCACGCCCCCTAACCACACGAAACGCGACAGCACAGCTCTCTCTCGACAGCGGTACGGTGTGCGCGAGAGGTGCTTCCACGAAAGTGTTTTTAGGCTGCAATACAGCAAGCCTCCTCTCACTAACACATTGACCGCACCAATCAAAAATTCAACCAAGAATACATAAGTATAATTAACTAGCTTCCGCCCGCGGCTTCGCCCGCGTGGATTTCCGACTTCAAAAATGATTCAAAATTTTAACTTATTATGTTATTCTGATATGAAAGCTATATTACTGTAAAATTTCATGAAAATCCGTTCAGTAGTTTTTGTGTGAAAGAGTAACAAACATTCTTACAAACTTTCGCATTTATAATATTAGTAGGATTATTATAATTTAATATTATTTGAAATATAAATTGGTTGAAATAATCGCACATCAAAGCTGTGGCCGTCGGAATGACATGGTGTGGTATGGAGTGGATTCACCCGTATAGTCTACGAGCCATAGACCGGCAGAGCTTCTTGATATTGTAATATTCTTATTTTGTCAGTCAAGCAATATTTTTGAGCATATTATGATGAAAATAAGCAAGTGCAACCTACACGTAACATAAGTATCTCACTAAGTTTCACCGGAACATCATATCTGTCGTAGAATGTGAGAGATCCCCGGTTATTACTTTAGAGAATGACTTAATAGTTCTTAGTAGCATATTATGAGAATGTGTAAATTTAAGAAATCATTGTCCTACGTTCACATTCCTAACAACTTAATCAACAATTGGCACACTCTTGTAATATGACGGTGGTCTAAAAAGCACGAGCTCTTGGTATACAACTGTAATAACGTTGCCGGATTGAGGTTTCACGTTCTCATCGATTAGTTGTGATCACACTCGGCTCTGTGCAGCCAAATGACGTGCCTAATGTTAGGATCAAAACTGTTTGTGTACGTGTGTAGGTACTAAAGACGTTACAAGTGTAGATTCATGACCACCACTCAAATTCTGTAGACAGTGCTACATACACTCAACATTATTCTTCTGCCTCATTTCTATAAAACTATAGTAGGTACTTACTTACGACTATCCCGAAATTTTAAAACGTGAAATTTTGAATTAAATGAAAAGTATCGTAACTTTTCATTTAATATTACCTTAATGAATGAAGAATGTCGTTCCTGCGACGACGGAGCCGTTTTTTTTTAACAATTTTTTTTTACATTTTTTTTCATATATTTGCAGCTCCTCCTGGTGTTTCTCCCGGCGCTGTGATGGGAGAGGGATGTTTCGAGCGGAGCCCCCAACACCCGCGGCTGCCCACTAGGTCGGAGCCGTTTGTGTGAGAGTGTACTAATGACGTCACAAGAGTAGTATCATGGCCGCCACTTAAGTCTTGTAGTAAAAAGTATAATACTTAAGAAAAACCCCAAATTTTTAATCTTGAAATTTTGAAATAAACGACAATCTTTTTCATTACCTTAATTATTAATGAATGAAGAATGTCGCTTCTAGTTACTCACGTGAATGCAACTGAAGTAAAGCTCAATTATTGATTTAATACATAAATTCATTACTGTAATTACAATGACATAACATGTCATATGATATTTATTTTTTAAATACAAAAAAGTTTCACTTAAATTGAATCTGAATTTTCAACTTGAATGACAACTTCCATTGACCTCGGCCGATGTGTGATTTTTATAACACTCTCGCTAGCTTATTCCCCATGTCAAGCACGCATATAGAAGTTTTACTTCAACACTAGTAACATAAATTACAGCTGTATGACACAGCTCAAGTAATGAGGAAGGCCTGAAATACACGGGCTCTTGGTCTACAACTGTAATAACGTTGCCGGATTGAGGTTTCACGTTCTCATCGATTAGTTGTGATCACACTCGGCTCTGTTCATTCAAATGATGTGCCTAATGTTCGGAGCGGAACCGTTTGCGAGCGTGTGCTAATGACGTCATAACTGTAGTGTCATGGCCGCCACACGAGTCTTGTAGACGGCACTGTTGGAACTAAATGTCAATGTTAATCTATATAATATTGATGAATAATAAAAACAATATAATAACTAAACAGTTATACTGCACTTTTTACATCTCTACGCACAATTTTGATAGATATGTATTTAGGTGAAATAATAAAATGAAAAAATAAGCTTACTGAAGTGACTATGGGCTAGTCATTATATATTCAGGAGAAGTCATCTAATCTGCTAGTCAAAGGTAATGATTATTTCTCGAACAAGTGTACAAGAGTAATTTAAGTACTTACTACGATATCTATGCTAGGTATTTAAACATACACAATATACATCCTATTAATATTATGCTAAAGTGTGTATGTTTGTGTGTTTGTTTATTACTCCTTCACAGAAAAACTGCTGAATCGATTTTCATGAAATTTGGCACACACATAGAGGATAATTGGATTAACACATAAGGATAGCTTTTATCCCGAAAAAAATGTTCCTATGGAATGCCTTGGTATGATTTTCTATTTTCCACGGGATCGATTACGGGTAAAACCGCGGGGCGCAGTAGTATTATATATGTATATATACAATTTTGACAAATTGACATAACAACTTAAAAAGTTTATATTACCTACATAAATCAAGCGTAAGGGATCACAACACTTCTAATATCCTAGTATTTAAATATAGGTACAATCAGTTTATCACAATACAATGTAAAATTAATTTCCAATGTGGCCATACATTGTATTAACAAAATTTGATAAACTTGTTAATAAAAGATAAATATGCCAAACGTAATTAAACATGCCAGTCCGCCAATCTCGCGCGATGCAGCAATTTGCTAAGCCCCGAAGTAATTTCGTAACACGAGTCGCGCCGAGTATCGTAAGTCCGCAGATGAGTCTCGGGCGGCTTACACGAACTTCCCAGAACAAGAAATCCACGAGATTACAACTGGAATAGGTTCTCGTCGCGTTGGTGTAATCTTTTTCATCTTTTTTTTTATTTTCACAGTAAGATGTAGTGCCTCAATTCATGCATGTAGCCGAATTTGGCCGGCACGACCGGGCACCTCTCGCTTGCACGAACCCGGCGTAAAGTGACTGCTGGATTTTCGCGTTTTGTGCGGTGTGTGAGTAGCCGGCCCATGGAGGGAGGAGGAGAAAGGAGGGCAGAGCATCTTCATGTGTCTATCGGCGTCGGTTTAATACCCGTGTTATATGCAGTTGCATACACTACTTTATCTTCAGTAATGCAATTAATCAATTAATAAAATATTGCGAAACATTAAATTCATGCCTACGTCACAGCGAACTCGACGACATTAAAATCTAACCAATGAGAGCCCAGCTGCAGCGCGCGCAGGGCCAATCAGGAGCGAGCGCGCGCTGTTAAGGATTTTGACATAAGGCTTTCTCACCACTCACTCTCTCTCTCTCGCTCTCACACACTGTTATAATGAGATTTTACGATATCGATTTTTATATTATAACATCATATCAAATTGCTTAAATTGAGTTTTTTGTTGTCTGAGCTATAATAGTAGTTATTATAAGTCAAATATTGAAAACATAAGTAGAATGTTACAACATTAGTGTAGATAAAGATCTTTAAGCCTAAGTCACGTACCTACGTATCAAACCGCCCTCATAGAATACAAAGTACTGCTGCCTTATGCAACTTTTCATTTGCTTATATAACGTGATAACAAATTATTGTAATACAGTTTTTACATAAATATTTTGTATTTGCATGCCTCATTTAAGATAACCGCTATTCATCTTAAGGCTGTTATAGATGGGCTGTAGAACCTAACAACGTAGTTATTCCTACATAAATAATTCCGGAAGCTCTTGAGGGGTTCCAATTATCATTTAAAGTGGCAAACGTTTGTACGTGATAAGAGATTATGCAAATCAACATCAAATTGTTAGTGGCCAGAGATTTGTCCAACTAATCCGTGGAATGGGATGCGGATTTCTTTCACCCCATCTTGGCTGTTCCAATTTGAATAAATTAATGAATTAAATGGATCCCGCATACATTGTAACGCAAATCTTCCTTTAACAATAGATAGCTATATATACCTACATCTGTATATTACATTTATGTATACAATATAATACATACAATCAGTTTTATAGATTAGGAACCTAAACAGATATTTTCTTCCCCTTACCTTGAAAACTTCTGTATCTTTGTAAGGCTGAGGAAAATATTATTATAAGATCCTGTCGGCAAATATGCTATAAATACATGCTATTATAGGCTAGCTTATTGACTACCTCGAGTTCTAGTGGTAAACGTGTTTAACCACAGACGTGAGGTCCCGGGTTCGAATCCCGGGTCGGACCAAAAATTGTGTTCGGAATTTTTCAATTTCTAAAACAGTCCGGAGTCAGGAAGTTGGCTGTGTTACACCCCCTTGCCTCGGAGAGCACGTTAAGCCATCGGTCCTGCGCTTGATTTCTCTCCGGTCGTGTCGGATGTGCCGTCCCATCGAAATAGGAGAATGAGGGAATAGAGAGTGCACTTGTGTCTGCGCGCACACATATGCCCTGCAATACGTCCTGCGCAGTTGGCCGCCGAAATTGGCTAGGACGACATCATTATTATCCTACTAATATCATAAATGCGAAAGTTTGTTAGTTTGTTTGTTACTTCTTTACGCAAAAACGGCTAAAACGATTTTCATGAAATTTGGCACACACATAGAGAGTAACTTGGATTAACACATATAGTTTTTATCCCGAAAAAATGTTCCTATGGGTTGCACTGGGATGATTCTCTATTTTCCACGGGATCGAAATTTACGCGGGTGAAACCGCGGGGCGCAGTCAGCAGCTTATAAAAATAAAGCAGATCATACAATGAGATATGTAACTCACGTATTTAATTAATGTTTCAATTGTATGTAACATAAATATAAAAAAGAAAAAAAAATCTAATAAACTCGCGTCTGGCTCATCTACACTTTAGGACTTTAGGACTACTAACTACGAAGTTAGGACTTTCTCCCTACCTGGACTCGCGGAAGTAATGTAACTGTAGATTTTAAGAAATAAATATATTTTATTGTATTTTTATGATAGCTAATATTATCGTGGCTAGAAATTCCTCCGACTTTACCATCAATATTCACCAACAGATGGCGCTACTTCGTAATTCTACATCGCGCTATCAGAGAAACAACACCAATGATAGAATCCAGCACATATTTGAAATAATTCTCATTTTTTTATTGCTTAAGGTAATTTTTGTAGGTTGCACTCGTTGTGTGACTAAGAATACTTGTTACCGGTACCGACAAAACCTGTACGGGTCGGTACCGATAACATTGCAATATTATCTATCAATAACATTGCAACATTACCGGTACCGACCCCAACAGTTTTTTAAGATTTTTTTACCCAATTTTTTAATTAAATTTTTTAAGATTTTTTTACCCTCTTTCCCCCCACACACATGTAACGCGCCGTATCGTTGTTGTATAGCCCCCCTCTTACTTCCGAAACGTTACGTAACACAACTCAGTATATTTTCACTTAAATTGAACAAAAAAAGGTCTCATTTGTCAATTTTTTTCCAACTTGGGATATTATTTTTTTTAATAAAAAAACAATGTTACGTCACACGTTGTTCGAAGAGCCTCCCTCCCAAATTGCGTTACGTAATACTTGAACGCTCTGTTTAGCGTAAAAGCCTAGATGTCTTTATTAGCAGGAAATGCTTTCAGTAATGAGCCATTGCTGCCGGCAGCGCGGCTGCATGCCATCGCGCTCTCTGCTTTTCCGTTATAATGATTTGACCGACAGATCTGCCCGGCGCCCGCGGGTCCGCGCCCCTGAGTATGCGAGATGGCCATTTTTGATTAAAAAAAACATTACGAGCAGTACTTGTATTAAATAATATACTTTTCATACTATTTCCACCTTTATATTAATTTAAATGACATTTATTACGACCGGTCGTATTAAATGTCATTTAAATTACAATATTACACAGTCATTTATAGTACAAGTAATATGAATTTCCATCAAGAAGTGACAATACATTCTATCAATTATATTCTTCGGAAGGTATCTAATAATATCCGCTAAAGGCAGTATAGTGGCAGCACTAGTAGGAGGTTTTTATACTCTCTTTATATTCTATGTACTTAGATTTAAATTTGACTTCAGTTTTTTAGACTGGAATATAACTTTTTATCTAGACAAAGTGATCTAGGTACGTAAAATGAAATCGTTGTCTACCTCGAGCAGCTCATTTCAGCGAGTTGCTTTTTTCTTGTGGTTGAAGTGCGAAATAAACGGGTAGTGCCATGCTGCGGAATTGGGCCGGCACGACCGGGGAGGTACCTCTCGCTCACATGATAATATCGCCGTAAAGTGGCGTGCAGCAATGATCTGACAGCCTTTCGACTTTTTTAAAAGATAACATCAAAAACTATCCGTTAGATTGCCAGCCAGTAGGTATGGTATAAATTACAATTGGCAATTTTATTGTGAAAGATATAAAAAATCATATTTTTTTTGGACCGGGTCTTATACTGCGGAAGTGAAGAGAAGACAACACAAGTTGTATTAGGATTGCTATGTACAGAGTTCGATTCCGATATGAAAATGTTTGCTAAAAATGTTAAATAGAATGTTTGAATGGCCAGAAATACTTCATGGTGAGACAAGGTCCGTTAACTTTTCCATTCAACAACAGATGTCGCTAGTCAATATTCTGCATCGCACTAGCGGAGAAACGACGCCAATACTAGATTCAAGCACATATTTGGATGCCATTACATTGTTTTCCTTTAAAGTGCAAGTTCAATTTTTGTAAGTCGCACTGGTTGTGCGGCTATATTGATATTTCTGTATCAAGTTTTTTAGAGTTCTTTTAAAATTTAAGTTCTCGTTAGTAATTAGCTTCGAGTGATGGTGAGAGGTGTATCAGTTTTAGTAAGAGATAGTGCCACGTTGCATGGTGCCTCTCGCTTGCACGAGACTGGCGTAAAGTGACAGCTGCGCTGTCGCGTTTCGTGCGGTGTGTACGTAGCCGGTGGCCCATGGAGGTAGGAGGAGGAAGAGCAACGCGTCTGTAGGTATAGACTTTGTGCGGATATCTATGGGCGTCGGTAGTCTAGAAAATGTCCCCGACTGTTTGCCCCGATAAAAAACTACCAGGAAGTAGGAACTGACGTGGCAAACATATTAACTTCGGCTTCACAATTTAAGGTTTCTGATTACAAGTAGTTAATATGGAGAATTAAATAAATTAATATGGAATAGACAATAAATTAATAAAGCTTGACTATGTATCCGATTGCCAGGCTGCGTTGTAGCCGCCGGCACGACCGGGGAGGTAACTCTCGCACATTAACACCGCCGCGCGCAGTGAAGTGACAGTTATGCTTGCGCGTTTGGTGCCCGGAAAGGAGGATAACACGTGCATTATAATTGTACAGATGTCTATGGGCGGTCTTCAAAAGGCTACAACCGTTTGCCCCACATACCTACTAAAGCTGTAGTTGTCGCTCACATTATACCAGCTTAAAGTTACAACTATGATAACGCGTTTTGTGCGGTACACAAGTTCCCGATATCATGATATGCAAATGGTTTTTATAGCCTCGACCATAGATTATTTCGGCAGTCTTGAAAAAAATTGACTGCTAATTTTACTTCTATTGTGTTATATCGTTTATAGCTAATTTAACTATTATTATCGTGGTCTGAAATGCTGAGTCAAGATTACCTACTTATAATAATAATAACAAAGTTATCTGTGACTTATTACACTGGGTTAGTCTAGCCCTTTGCTAGGTACCACAAGGACTTGTGTTACGGGTACCAGACAACGGAAACATATTTAAGATTTTTATTATTTAAATACATTTAATACATAGATAACATGCTCTTCATATCCGACCTCGGTACCACTACGTCATAACTGTTTTCAAGTTAGGAGAATTAACCATAAATATTCTCCAACAGATGGCGCTCCTCAATTTCCTACATCGCACTAGTGGAGAAACGACGCCAATGATAGACTCTGAACACAGAAATTACCTATGCTGTACTATTTTTTCAGCCTTTATATTTAGAAAGGTATTTTTGTAAGTTACACTGGTTGTGTGACTAAGTATTTAAACTGGTTCCTTTAATACCGCTTTAAAGATTATAGCTGTGCTGCCGCGTTTTGAGCCATGTACGACTTTCTTTCGGACATGAATCAATGCATGGCAGACTATAATTTCTACTCATTATAAATGACTCATTGGGAATAGGGTGAAAGAGGGCTACGCATCTGCATTTAGGGATGTTACTGTGTATCGAATAACTCCTACTTCTCGTTTGTCCGCTTACACTAAAAAACAAAAACAGTTTTTATATATTTATTATAAACAGCATCAAAATTTCAAAAGTATAATTTCAACAAATCATAATATAATCTTCAACCGATAAGGCTAACAGTATTGTCGCGTTCCAATCAAAAATATTTTTCAGGTAACAGTTGTTATTATAATCTAAATCTACCTTAAATAATTAAATATTAGTGAGATACTTATTAATGATAAGCCACGTAAGAGGGTGGTTACACGGTCGGTCCGCCGTCAGTTCAGTCGGTGATTGATATTAGAATGTCGGACAACTGATAGTGTAAGCGCAGACTGATGGACTGTAGGACCAGAGTGACGATTATTTAAATACTAGCTGGTGCCTGCGTCTTCGTTCGCATAGCGCAGTCGTTATTATAATCAAAGTGATTTGTTATTGTTTGCTTGCAGTATGTCGAAATTCGGATTTCCCGTAGGAACGAGCGATATTACCGCAGTAAAAAGTGTTTTTAATGTTGACCAGGCTCAGTATCTTTACACCACAAAAAGTTTTATTCAAATCCGTTTAGTAGTTTCGGAGATTAGCCCGGAGTAACAGACAAACGGATACGGACAACAAACAAAAAAATTAAAAATCATTGAAAAGTGTTCTAATACTATTTTAACATCGCCCCAAATTAGTTTTTCGTAAATAGATTCAATGTACAGACACACGAATTTTACTGTTTTATTATACAGGATTACTTTCTGGTCACCGGTCAAATTTTCAGGTTTGGTTCAGAATCAATAATACATTCTATTTATGAAATAAAAACGAATAAAAAATAATGAGATACAATTACTTTGTCCCATGTTATAAACATATTTTTGGTCACCACATGGCATCTGACTCGCGAGTGTCGCTCTGCCGTTGTCACTGACCTTGAAGTCGATACATTTCGCGTATGAACAACGATTGATGTATTTTTAAGGACCATTTCAAATCGATTTTTATTTAACAAAATATTACAATCAGACGATAAAATTTAAAACACCATTGGAATGATGTTTACTTCCTTATTTTAAAATTTGGCCGGTGACGAAAAAGTAACAATGTATGTATAGATTTTAATATTTTCTGTCAGTTTGTTAGAACTGACGCTCACAGACTGAAGTGACGCCAGACTGACCGTGTAACCCCCATCTAAGGTTAAACCATAAAAACAAAGACAACAGAGGGAGATAACCTAATAATTTCGTTTTTGTTAAGCGCCATCTCTATCACACAAGGTCATTTAAATACTAACTAAATAATATATACTAGCCCGGCATGCTCATAGTTCTTAAAATATAAGAAGAAATAAGGCACAAAAACAATTTAGAGCCAACGCACACACGCTACTTTTAGCAACGGCGATCAGCGACTTAGTCGCTTTTTAGAAGCTGAATGCAGCGTCTCCACCGCACATTTAAAAACGCGGAAAGCGACGAATTAGTCGCAAATACCAAATCGAGCTGCGAGTGTTCGAGCATCGGAGCAGTCGCTAAAACGAGCGATTCCAATAGCGCGACTGAACGCAGAGTCGCTAAATCGTGACGCAGCAGCGATGCAGTTGCAAAATCGCCGATCGCTGCTGCTAAAAGTAGACTGTGTGTAGCGCTTAATGAAGAATAAAGCAGACCGGGTTACAGAGTGAGATACCAGCGAGTTTCGTTTTTGTAGAGTTCTATCTCTATCACACAAAGATTTATATCTACTAGCTGCCCGGTATACTAGTTGTTAAAATATATTGATTACCTACCCACCTAATTTATTCAAGGTTGATAAAAGCGAGAGGCGTTAAATTAATCCGTATATGCTATAAGTGCCTACAGTTAATACAAAACTTTACGTTTATGACAAGTGTACGAAAATACTTTTTTCAAAGAAGTTAAATAGCGAAAAATGTAATCATGCTTTGTACCGGCGGCTACACCGAACGGCAACCTGGCGTTGGCGATTAGCTGACGATACAGCGTGTACAAAGTGAGAAAATGCTTTAAAATTACTGTGGCTAAACTGTTGAATCGATTGATCTGCTTTTTGTTGTGTAGCCTGGTGATTCACTAAATATGTGGTTTCATTTAAGTCCTCTCGCTTCCATCTTGTATACATTTTAAGAAATCTTAGCTTTTCCCCGCGGCTTTAATAAATATCAACGAACATTTTATTCAAATAGAACTGCAATATCTGCCACAACATTTTTTTGAGTCTTCTAAATTTTTTATAATAATAAGTATCCTATGTCATTTCGAATACCTCTAGGAATATGTGTACTAAGTTTCGTGATGATCGATTGAGTAATTTTGGTATAAAAGCGTAACAAACAAACTCTCATTCACAATTATAATATTAGTAGGATATTAAGAATACTTACATATAATTTAAGAAAATGTAAGTCAAACAGACGATTCTTTACGAAGACAATTATATCCGCCATTTACAATATTCTATCCGTCGAAGCATTTGGTTACTGGAGACAGATTTTTAAAATATATCGGATGGAACGAATGTGAAATTTGTAAGTCCAATAATAATCATACATATAATAATAATCAGCATGTCGAAATCAGATTGTATAAATCGCCATGTTACCTACCACGCTACCCACGCACCCGGCGATACCATAAAAATGATAGGCTTGTTATAAATTCAGCAAGCGAGCAAACAAACTGTTGTGGCATTGATTCACAAAGTACCTAGTTTGACCTCAATAATAATTGTGAAGTTTTCCAATTGGTTTTCATTAATTAATGCTTCATTGTCTAAGTAGGTACATGGTCAACCTTTAATGTGAAATAATTACAGTGAAGCTAACGTAAAACGTCTTGCAATACAATCTAACCGTCACAATACAAAACGGCCCTGTTTCTGGAAACGCCGCGCCGTAATGTAATACGGCGATTTATACGATCCGATTAGAACACATTGATAAATAGAACGATTTTGTCTCCCTCTGTTGGTATACTTCGTCAAATATACAATACTATCAACTGTATTTGCCTGTGTGTTTATTATTTGTGCTAAATACATTAAAATAATAGTCTCATCTTTTTGCTAATATTTTATTTTCACAACTTTTTTACAACTTCCATTCGAGTAAGAAACTAACTGTGGTTGTCCCACATTGCTATTTTTGTTTCACGTTTAAATCTTCAAACAAGTTTATTTTTTTTATTATGGCTCATTCAACATCAAATCAACAACAAATGTAAGAGCGTCAATAATTCTAAATTCGAATTCTCTGAACACTATACCAATACATCATAATATCGGTCGGCGGTCTCCCCGCATCACCCTGCATTTTATATTTCAAAAAAATAAGTAGAATATATAACCCACATTTACAAACAGCAAATGACGAGCCGGCTTGATAAATCCTTAAAACTACGGGCCGGTTTCACAAGTTCCAATTAAAGTTCCGACTAGCCTATTAAGAACATCACTAAAAATGTATAATAGGAAGTATTATAAGGCAGTTAAGAAATTATTATTGAAATGACAATTTGAAATCCGAATTTAGTCCCCCATCTTTTTCGGAAACATATAGTTTCGGTTACTATAATAACGTGTAGGTTCCGGGGAAGACCAAGACTGGCTTAGTTTTCGCAATTGGCGTGTGTGTGTGTAGAGAATTGCCCTCCTTCCAGGGTACTTCTGTACAAAATTAAATGTAAATTATATTTTGTATTGTATATAATTAAGAATGTATTCGTTTATATTTTTAGATAAATCTTTAATTACTGAGGCCCGCTGAGTTTGTTTCGCCGGTTCTTCTCAGGACAGGGCTAGGGTTGAACCGGTGGTAGATGAAATTTTTGACGTTCAAAAAGCAATTTTTTAAATTCTATTCTGTTTTTGATTTTGTGGAGGATGCAGCGACGGATCTAGACTTTGCCGGCTCATAGGCAGAGCATGGTGGATGCCCTCAAATTGTCTGTGCCTAACTGTCGAAAGTTTTTATTAAGATGAAGTTAAAGAAGAGAACAACTGAATAATATGGCTTTTTTATGGTATGGTGGCGGCCTGGTGCCTATGCTTAAATCCGACACTGGCAGGAAGCAAGGCTAGTGTGTAAGGATCGTCATACGTGAAACTGTACTCTCTGGGTACCGACCCGACACTGAATTAGCGTTAAGTTGTTATTATAATAACTGCGCAAAGAACAAAAGTTTGCTTATAACTTATTGTACACCCCATACGTATATATTTAGTATTTCCAGTTCATTTTCAGTAAATAAATAGTTTTCGAGTAATTCTAGTAGTCAGTTTATATGTATTTTACTAATATCTGCTAGTCAGCTAGAAGTATTTTTCTAATTGGTCTGTAGTCATATTGCTAGTCCATATAATCATAGTTATTTACAGTAATAGTTGGTACTTTTTCTGATTGTCTATCTACACTAGGTACTTTTTTCATAATTAGTCTGTAGTTTTCTAGTCAAAGTATTTCTAATAGTTCAGTCATCCTACTAGTCGAATAGTTCTGCTAGCCGGATAATCCTGCTAGCCTGATAATCCTGCTAATCGAATAGTCCTGCTAGGATAGTACTGCTAGTCGGATAGTCCTGCTAACCGGATAATCCTGCTAGTCGTCCTTGGGCTCCCCCGGAGAGCCCACAAGGAACCACCTAGTCCGGGCGCGTACTGACACGTTCCTGACTAGTCTCTTCTTGTCGTCCAGTGAGGGCGCCAGTTCCAACAGTACGTCCCGCTTGTAGGGCACTAATAGGACGGTGGGATACGAGTTAGCTATCTCGTACAGACATTGGAGACTTTTTATCCTAACATCCTGAAATGGAAATAATCAATATCATTGTTCTGTATAGTATTATGGGGCCAAATATACTGCGGAAAGTGACAGCTAAGCTGTCGCGTTTCGTCTATGATTTTGGAGGGATGTCTCCACGACAAATATATGAATATCTAATAATAATAATAAAAATTCTTAATTTTCTTTCAAAAAATCAGTATGGGTCACGTCAACTAAAATTAAATACAAAAAGTGTGGTCTTACCGCTTTAAGCGGTTTCTATCAGACAGTTAAAATCAAAAAGTGATTGGTGCTTTTGTAATCAAAATGGTCGGCACAAATCCACAATAAGCATTTCAATGCGTTTTATAAGAAACACACTAATATAAATATATGATAGGGAGAGTTTATTTTTCTTGAGTGTTGATAAAAATTGTAAAGAGGAGAGGAGACAAAACGACACCTTGAGGAACACCAGCAGGAATATAATTCCAGGATGAAAATATATTATCAACCTTTATGCGCTGTCGGCACCTCCAAAGAAGGCTATGAAAATAGAGTGTTACTTCTGGGTATAAGTTAATAGACCTTAATAGAAGAAGTAAGACATCGTGATCAACAATGTTAAATGCATTGTTAAAATCAAGTAGCATTAATATAGTTTTATTCCTATTATCCATCCCCCATTAAATGTCATTCGCGATTTTAACAGAGGCAGTAGCCATAATAAGATGTGTGTGACAACCCGACAGTTAAAAAGTTAGATATTTTGTTCCTAGACCAAGTGTACTAATATGGACTTGAAAGAAACTGTAGAAAAGAAATGGGATGATATTCTAAGAGGTAACGAGGATTGTATTTTTGGGCAGAGGTATTAAATATGCGTCTTTCTATGTATTCGAAACGCTTCAGGAGCAAAGGGCAAAAACGGGTAATTTAGAGGTTTTGCCTTGTTAAAAATATCAAAACTAGACTAGTTGCTGATGGGTTATGTGATTATCTATGAGCGCCGGAAGTGTGTTGCTGTTCTATACTATAAAATATCCGCCTGCGGCCCACGCGAATATCTTTACGTATATTTGTTCCGATCACAAATACAACGCAACATACATACCATGGACTTGGTATACGTAGTTAGTTTGATGAGCCGCGGCAGTATTGTCTGTAGGCTCTGTGCCACTATGGCCTGTTTGGCTTGTACGAAGAACACCAGCACATCCATCATCACCAACAACAGCTCCTTGTTTTCGTACACCAGCGATTGTATTATCAGCGGCGTTATCTGGAATTAGAGAACGACTTGGATATAACCCGTGAGATTAGGAAAGAGCATATTCTTCTTTCAAAGGTCGCAACGCATCTGTTAGACCTCTGGTGTTACGGATGTCTGTGGGCGTTGGTGGTGACTTTAAATCAGGTGGCCGACTGCTCGTTTGCCTCATATGCTATAAAAAAAGGAATCACAGTATCAGAGCATTCACGTGAGTCGGAGCGACTTTTGCACCAATCTTAGCAGGAGGTTTATCAATTGTCTCCATTCCTGATTTCCATTCATCAGTAACCTTCTAGATATCCGTTTTCGTACGTGTGTCGTCGTTTACCCTACCAAGTTCGGGGCCGTGAAATGGAATCAGGTTCTTATTTAATAATGGGAACCTGACCCCCATGCGAAACATCGTTTCCCCCTCTAGTTCTTTAGCCCCCTCTTCTGATAAGAGACGCACACTTAGATTCGCCTTTATATCAAATCATGTAATAGTACTAAGTAGCTATAGCGCCATCTGTTGAAAATTGGTAGTACCAACTCAGTACCCTTCGTGGGCACATGCATAACAACTTTGCTATAGATCGTCACATGATCAAATGCAATACGATTCTATGAAGGACATACAGACCTTAACATTTAGTATTTTTTTATATAGGATAGGG